>JASDQU010221068.1:0-13619 GCA_032191745.1 Picea mariana
GAAGACACCAGCACACCATAACTCAGTAACCCTAGATCTCAGTGACCCCATAGCCCAATGGCAGGCCCTTTTTCCTTATGATTTTTTTCCAATAAATAAAGAAACCCGTTGAATGTTTCCTGTCAAATTTTATTATTTTTTGAGCTTCAAATGATTCATCTTTCACTTGGATTTTCTCGTGTTAATCTGTCTTCCAGTTACTATTTTGCAGGATTAGCATTGGCCAAAATTTAGATCTGGTTTAATTTGTTTGCAGGTTGACCTCATAAACAGTTTCCAGTGAGAATTTATCTACTTTTGAGGTTTGAATATAGCATTTACTTTCCTTATTTGTGTAGATCTGAACATTAAGTCTTAAAGGATTCAGTACACAATTTCATTAAAAGAATCTTAGGGTTTAAAATTATTGGGACCAAAATATGGTACGAGTTAAAACACTGGTTATGCGATTTTTCATATAAATCTTGGAACTATTCCGGCAGATCTTTTCCTCAGATCTTGGAACTATTCCAACAGATTTTTCATATAAATCTTGGAACTATTGCAACAAATTTTTTATGCGATTTTTCATATAAATCGTTTCCTCTTTCCCATCGGTTTTGACAGTGAGAAATCGCTCAGACAGATCGATTATCATAACCATACCTTGCCCGTGTATCCTCAAGCGCGATTTTATTTTGGCTTTGAGAAACTGATGGCATTGCATTTGATTTGATATACCAATAGGTTCAATACTATCTTGTAGCTCTGCATGTTAAATTATGTTGTCATATTTTTTTTTCACGGGAAAGTTTCTCAATTATATACAACAGTATACAATGTTTTTACATAGCAGCATTATAATATCCATCTCGAAGACTCAGCAAAGTTCGATCACAAGACCTCCTCCCAACACTTGGAGAAAGGTGCACTTATCTACCGTCTGAGTTGTCTCACGGGACTTAAATTATGTTGTCATATTCATCCTTAAACGAATAAAACATTGAATATTATCCGTAATACTTACAGCTAAGGGAAAGCGCCATACAATAAACTTAGTTTAATTTTGGAATATCTATCATATCATTTAAGTTGTGCGATTTTCGTTCGGGCCCCTTGATATGCATAGGTTAAAAAATAAATCGAAGATAAAGTTTGAGTGTGTGGATGCATGAACCTTTACTCAGGCATTTGTGCATTGGGTATTTACATTATGGGTATTTGTTTGGTCTATTGAAATGCCCGTCTAAATGGGATAATAAACTAAATGTTGAGAAAATGCATGAAAACACAATACTTTTGTAAATAATAAATGGTGTTTATTGCATCCTCTCTCATGAAAGGTGATCTCGATGTAAAATTCTTTATAAACTCTCCATTGGATATGGCACATTACACTTTATCAACTAATGTTGTACGGTTTTAATGTATTCATGATAATTAAGCACTTGCCACAAAATTTATCCATTAGATATGGCACATTACACTTTATAGATTAATGATGTACGATTTTAAGGTATTCATGATGAATTAAGCACTTGTCACAAATTTTAGCTTGAAGACTTTAATGATTTATGATGGTTGCAGCTAGTTCATTGGAAAAATTTTATTGAGCTTTACAATAGTTGTACCTTGGATTATTAGTTTATCATAATAAAACTTCATTTGTTAAAAGAGGAATATACGTTTTGTGATTTGTTGGTCAACTATATATGATTGAATGGTCACTAATGGTACCTTGATGTGAATGTTTTCTCATTTGAGCACTTTAATTTTTTTTATGTGAGCAAAGATGATTGTGTTTGTTGACGATTAAAATCGCAACGAGGATTTCACCCACAAAGTATTGCTAAAGCCTATTAATTATAAGCTAATGATATATATAATACTAGTAGGTGGGACCCTTGTAAATTGGAGGATAAGATCTGGTTATTATTTGATGTTTTTACTGCTGTTAGACACTACTTACAGGTTTGAGCATGATTGATGATCCATGTTGGTTCTATTCGTGATAGATGGATGATGGATAATGCATGTTTGTTCTCTTGCTCTAGGCTCGAATACAATATATCATGATAATGGGTTGCCTAGGGCATGTCACGCAAGGCCCCACGTGACAAGGAGTCTTAGTCCCGTGAGGCTAAGGAAAATTTGGTACAGATGTTGGTACCAGGTTGTTGAAGGTTGTGGAAGTGTTATATGTCAGTATTACAGTACAACATGTCAGTTATGGGTTACAGGTATGCTCATGTGTTAGTTTTGTGGCTTATGCTTGGTTATGGTATGATACATGCTTGAGGCATGTCATGGTGGTGATGGTGCATGGTACATCTTGGACATGATATGATACATTGTTAGTAGTACACTCTTGGTTGTTTGGTATCTGGTTTGACTAGATGTTGATGATGTTATGGTACATGCTTGAGGTTTGTTCTTGGTATAGTCTTGAAGCATTGGCACATGGTGTATGGTTGTTATGTTAGAGGCCTATCATTGATATTGATACATTGTTGAGGAATACACTTGGTATATGGCAGCACATGTATGAGATACATCTCTTGGTGATGTTGGTACTTGGTTGAGGTACACCATTGATAGCACTTGCTTGGTGTATCCTATGGTATATGGTGTATGGCATGATTGAGTAATATCGTATATGGTTGAGATAAATTGTTGGTACATGGTATGATATAGGTGTTGATGTACATGGTGGATGGTTGAGGTACATGGTACAGGTGTTGGTGCATGGTTGATGCACTTGTTGTGGTACATGTTGTGGCACACGGTAGATGATTGGTATGGTACATGTTGATGGTTTCGTACATGCTTTGGTACATGGGTGAGACACATATCTTGTGATAGTATGTTGGTGATCTTGGTACATTCTTGGTAGAGGCATGTGTTGGTGATTTTGGACATTTAGTTGAGAGGTGCCCTTGGTATATGATCCATATGAGAGAATATGGTTGAGTATCGATGACAGTGACAGGTTGGACAGGTGGATCAGTGATAGGTTGACAGTGACAGGTGGATGTGATAGACTCAATACAATGACATGTTGATGTGATAGGCTCGATACAATGAAAGGTTGTTGACAGTGACAGGTTGATGTAACAATGGCAATGACAGTGACAGTGATAGTGATTGTGGTAGTGACAGTTTGGTCTACACTTATATTTCAGGGCGACAGGACGAGGAAAGGAAATGGGGTTGTAGCCTCCTTTCGATTGGTGCCAGATAACACAGGGAGTTGGAACTTCCTTCATGTTGGAGCCTAAGAATCAGGGGGTTGTAGCATCCTTCTTGTTGGATCCAGATAATTTAGGGAGTTGTAGTTTCCTTTAGGTTGAAGCCTATAAATAGGGGGTTGTAGCCTCCTTCCAGTTGTAGTTGGAGAATTGGGAAGTTGGTGCTTCCACTGAATGTATTATTTCATATATATATATATATATATATATATATAAGAAAGCATTATGTGATTTTCTCTCATTTGGGTTTCCACGTAAACAATGGTGTAGTGTGTATTTGATGTAATGTTATTGATGTGATATTGCTTATGTTTATATGATCATGATATATTGAATGTAATCATATATGACACATTGATGATACATTGTTGATAAGATTGAAGTTTATATATTGTGGTTAAAAGTGGTAAAAGTGTTAATACCGATTCACCCCCCCTCTCAGTATTCCAACAATTGGTATGAGAGCAGGTTCCTTCAAGAAACAGTTCAACCACTGGAAGGTAGATAATTGATGTCATGGATAATGGATACAGAGCTAATAGAATAATGTGGTTTGATGGTCAGATTGGTCTAAAGTATGAGATTTGGAACAAAAAAATGAAAAAAAAAAATTAGGAGTACACGGGTATGATCTTTGGCAATAAGTTGTTACAAGATACACCGCTACAAAGAAACTGAAGACTGCAACCAAGAAGGAATTGAAAAGAAACAACAAAATGGCAATGGATTTCATCTGGGAAGGATTATGAGATTCAGTAAGAGAAAAAGTTGGAAAATGTTCACCAACTAAAGAACTTTGGGACAAACTACATAATCTCTAATTTGAGAAATATCCCATCACAAAGCCAGAGAATGCTAAAGAAGTTGCAAGAACAAAAAAAGAAGAAATATGTTCATCATGTTAGACAGATTCATAAAAGGAAGATTGTAAAGAAGGCATAGACGAATTGACGAAAGAAAGGAAGAAAAACAAGTCTCTTGAGGAACAATTAGTCAAGAAGAATTCTCAAGAAAGTTTTGAAGAATCCAAACAGGTCATCGTGAATCTAAAAATTCAGCTGGAACAAGCCAAAATGATTGAAGAAACATACAAAAGTCAGATGGAAGAGAAGTAGTGTTTCGAAGTCGAAATAGCAACACAAATAAAGGAAGCGGAGAAGAGAGAGAATATTTTGATAGATCATCTCAAGGAAAGATCTGAGGAGTTAAACCAGTTTGAAGCTGAATTTAGTCAACAAGAAAAAAGACTTAAAGAATAAATCATCTCCTTGAAGATCCAACTTGAAGAAGCAAAGAGAACGAAATAAGTCACGAAGATTCAAATGATGAAGAAAGAAGAAGAGGTTGAGAAGCTTGAAGAAGAAGTTGTCACATTGAGAGTTAAAATCATCAAGCTCAACAAGAACGTTGAAGAGAGAGAAACATCCACATCATAAGTAAATAAAGTTGAAGAGAAGCACTACAAGTTGCCAGAAAGGAAGAATGAAGAAAAGAGAAAAAGTTATGCATAGGTACTCAAAGGAAGGAATCATGGTCAACAAGAATCAAAGAAGAATGAGTATAATAGAGATACATCTTAAACACGACCTTCCAAATTCAAGCAACAAAGAAGCTTCAATCATGGTGAAGGGATCAACAGAAGAGAAGATCATGATCAACCAAGGCAGGAATTCAGAAGGACTACACTACAAATAAGATCGTTCACTCCCAGGTAGGTAAATTTATTTTATGTTCATTGTTTTGTTTGTACTAACTTTGGACATAAGGTTGTAGATTACAGAGCATATGGAAGAAATGTTCAGATGAGAAATACCTATGTGGCTCCCCACAACATTGAATGTTACAAAAGCCACAATTATGGTCACATAGCTCGGAATTGTAGAAGCATGATAAATCCCACCATGAAAAAAAAATCGATGTCACACACACAAAAGTTTGGAGAAGAAAAGAAAGAAAAGAAGAAAAGGTCCCAGAGATCACATAATTTGTATTAGTTCAAGAAAGAAAAGAAGAGAAGGTGAATAAAGAACATGCCCAAGAAATTGTACTCTAAGGAATTGTAGTGTGAGATCATAATGAATCCACAGGAAAAAAAGGAAGAAGTTAGAGTTTAAAGAAATGATGAGTCTATAGACGAAGAGGAAGATTACACCACATTAGGGCGGATTCCTCCATTGTTCTGAGCCATTCGGCTTGGAGACTCCCAGTAAATATGAATATGAAACAAGGGGAGTCGATGCAGTAGCTACTACAGATCCAAGAACCATCATTCGAAAAGTTTGAAGTGTTTGCAAAGACAGATTCATAGCAGTCAGATAGCAGAAGTACATAATGACAAATTGATCAATTGAGAAGCAGTTTTCCCATGCAGATATCAGAGGAATATCATTGACACACTTTTTAGGAAGAGATATATTCATTACAGGTTCAAGGATGTACTGCAGATTAGTGGACATATTTGATTCAATCTGAGAAATAGGAAGATGATGATCAGTTGCAGTAGAGAAGTCTTCATAATATTACAAATGGGTTAGCATTGTGGACAGTTGAGTAGCAAAGTTATGGACAACTCATGGCATGTGGATAGAGATGGACTAATGAGATCATTGTAGTTCTAGACATATATATGACAACATATTTACAATTGGAACCAGTGCACCAGTGAAATCAGTTGGTCACAAGAACACAAGCAGTGAAAGGCATAGCAGAACAGGGAAAGAGAAACCCTCAACAAAATCTATATCATCAAAGGGACATTGTTGAACAATATGGTCAAGTAAACATGACAAGTAAATGAAGAAATCAAGTTTTGAATGTTTTTTATATATGTCAGAGAGTTACAAGAGGAATCACCAATGGACAATAAGCGACATTGGAAGAGAGGAAAGGAAACATACACGGGAAGTCTCATATAGTTCTACATCTTGCAGAGAAGTCAAGGGAAGAGAAATCATTAGAGAAAGAGATTCAGAAAGGAAGATCAATAACATGAAGACATGAGGAGACATACTGACAGGGGGAGTTATTATTTTTCCCATGATGTAAAAGGGAGAGAAAGAGAGAGATCATAAGAGAAAGAGTCAAGCACATGAAGTCAAAGAATGATTGTTCAGAGAAGGTATACTTTTAGTGGAAGTCACTCTTTAATATCAAAAGAGAAGAGGAATGTGTAAAGAAACATGAGGACAAAAACATGTGAAGAGAAAGAAGACACGTGAAGATAGGGGGAGCAACCCTAACGAGAAATATTCTTTTACATTGATGTCAAAGGGGGAT
Organism: Picea mariana; assembly: GCA_032191745.1. NCBI lineage: Eukaryota > Viridiplantae > Streptophyta > Pinopsida > Pinales > Pinaceae > Picea > Picea mariana. Next base: position 6,504 of record JASDQU010221068.1, read on the forward strand.
AGACAGAAACATTGATGATGAGCAATGGTCACAAGGAGAGCATGAGCATTGGAGTATGAGTGTTTCCATAATTGTTTCCATCACTGTTGGTGTTGTCATCAATGCCAAAGGGGGATATTGTTGGACAGTTGGTTGTCATGGATTTCAATCCTTAGAGTGTTTGAGATACCCCAGAGTTTTGGTCGATGTTGATGGTGAGTTAATTATCATTGATGTCAACAAGAGTGGTTGATATCAACAGATGTGATGGGTGCACTTGATGAAGTCTACACGAAGCCCCGAAGGTGTGATCATGAAATTCGAAGTTGTTTGAAGAATAAGGACATGAAGGACAATAGAAATGCAGGTAACACACTCATAGATGGATAGTCTTTGTCATTCTATTTCCGGTGATAGGTGGTACACAATGTGGTTCTTCATAGTTGAAGTGTTATGGCCTTGTGAAGTTGGAAGCCCCGAAGAATAGTCAAGAAGCCCCTAATTGGTTACAAGTCAATTAATGAAAGGGTAAAGTGGTGTAACAAGAAATTCAAGAATCCCTAAGAATAAGGAAAGAAGTTACCTAGCAAAAGTATAAATACACTTCAAGGAATCTCTCATAAGCACATTCACATACACATTCATTGAATATCTATCTTGTGAGCAAGTGATCTTTTGGCTAGTTTGCGACGGTGAAATCTGAGGTAGCAACAAGAGAGAAGTGTGGGAGTTTCAGGATTACAGAGGAGAGTTAGGGTTTTATGTAAAAACCCTAATTGGCTTATCCCCGCGGGTCAGACAACTAGTGTCTCGCAAGGTATCCCCACGGGTTGCCTAGGGCACGTCACGTGAGACCCCACATGACAGGGAGTCTTAGTCTTGCGAGGCTAAGGCAAATTTGGTACAAATGTTGGTACCAAGATGTTGAAGGTTGTGGAAGAGTTATATGTCAGTATTACAATACATCAGGTCAGCTACAGGTTACATGTATGTTTATGTGTTAGTTTTGAGGCTTATGCTTTGTTATGGTATGATACATGCTTGAGGCATGTCATGGTGGTGATGGTGCATGGTACATCCTGGACATGATATGATACATTGTTAGTAGTACACTCTTGGTTGTTTGGTATCTAGTTTGACTACATGTTGATGATGCTATGGTACATGCTTGAGGTTTGTTCTTGGTATACTCTTGAAGCATTGGCACATGGTGTATGGTTGTTATGTTAGAGGCCTATCATTGATATTGATACATTGTTGAGGAATACACTTGGTATATGGCAACATATGTATGATATACATCTCTTGGTGATGTTGGTACTTGGTTGAGGTACACCATTGATAGCACTTGCTTGGTGTATCCTATGGTATATGGTGTATGGCATGATTGAGTAATATGGTATATGGTTGAGATACATTGTTGGTACATGCCATGGTACAAGTTTTGATGTACATTGTTGATGTGCATGGTGGATGGTTGAGGTACATGGTACAAGTGTTGGTGCATGGTTGATGCACTTGATGTGGTACAGATGTTGGTGATGTTGGTGCATGGTTGATGCACTTGTTGTGGTACACAATCGATGCTTGGTATGGTACAAGTTGATGGTTTCATACATGGTTGAGACACATATCTTGTTATGGTATGTTGGTGATCTTGGTGCAATATTGGTAGAGGCATGTGTTGGTGATGTTGGACATCCCGTTGAGAGGTGTCCTTGGTATATGATCCATGTGAGAGGATCTAGTTGAGTATCGGTGACAGTGACAGGTTGGACAAGTTGATCAATGATAGGTTGATGTGACAGGTTGACAGTGATAGGTTGATGTGACAGGTTGGATACAGTGACAGGTTGATGTGACAATGGCAGTGGCAGTGGCAGTGGCAGTGGCAGTGGTAGTGGTAGTGATAGTTTGGTCTACACTTATATTTCAGGGCAGCATGACAAAGCAAGGAAAGGGGGTTGTAGCCTCCTTTTGGTTGGTGTCGGAGAAGATAGGAAGTTGTAGCTTCCTTCAGGTTGGAGTTTGAGAATCAGGGGGTTGTAGTCTTCGTTTCGTTGGAGCCAGAGAATTCAAGGAGTTGTAGCTTCCTTCGGGTTGGAGCCTATAAATAGGGGGCCATAGCCTCATTCTAGTTGTAGTTGGAGAATTGGGAAGTTGGTGCTTCCAATGAATGTATTATTTGATATATATAAGAAAACAATATGTGGTTTTCTCCCATTTGGGTTTCCACGTAAACTCAGGTGTAATGTGTATTTGATGTAATGTTGTTGATGTGATGTTGCATATGTTTATATGCTCATGATATATCGAATGCAATCATAGATGACACATTGATGATAGATTTCTAATAAGATTGAACTTTATATATTGTGGTTAAAAGTGGTAAAAGTGTTAATATTGATTCACCCCCCTCTCTCAGTATTCCAACATACGTACCCATAACTTAAATAGTTCAATCTATTTTATTTGTCCTTTTATTTGTATCTTAAGATCAAATGGACAATTAATACTCGATGTATTAAAAAATCACCATAGCTTCTCAATTGTTGGTCATTCAGTGGCAAAGAATCATGTCAAAGAAAAATCATCATGGTTCATCAATTGTTGGTCATTAATTGGCAAAGAATCATGTCAAAGAAAAACCTTTATGATTCATCAGTGGATGGTCATTTACTATCAACCATATCATGTCAAAGAAAAATGGACTTGACATCAAGAGACTTAAGAATTAGTAACTCATTATACTTAAACAATAATAAAGTAATTTAAAGGTCATGGCTTAGCCACACACCAAATTGGCACATGACACCCCATTGTTTGTGGTACAAAGAACCCCTTTTGTGTAATGATTTGACTACTTAGTCTATGAAGATGTAAATACCCTACCCCTCTATATTCAAACATGTGACCTCCAAAAAGAAAAGAAAAAATATATAAATATCTATTTGAAACAAATGTAACTCTCTTAGATCCATCCAAATCCTAAAAGTGTGGAGATTTATTAGGTGAAATAAGATCAAATTCTTAAAAATGTAAATCTCACTTTTTTTTACCAATAAAACTTTAAATACATTGAAATTTGCACTTTAAAGGAAATTATCCATCTTAACACTTAACAAATTATACATTAAAATATATTTGCACTTTAAAGGAAATGATCCATCTTAACACGACAAATTATACATTAAAATATATCCAAGCTAATTACAATAATGTATACAGTTTAGTTAAAATTAATTTAACTGTAATACTTATTTAAGGTGGTATATACCTACAATACAATATCAATATGGTGGTCTTAATTAGGATCTGCATACATTTTTAGAGTTTTTAGTATATAATTAAAAAAAAAAATAGAATTTTTTGTAAATTAATTAGAGTTTTATTAGAGTTGACTAAAGAATAATTAAAGTTTAGTTGGTGTTTTTTCATCACATAATGATCAATGCATCTTTTCTATCGGAACACACTGTAATTTTTAGTGGACAAATTAGTCGAATAATAGAGTGCTTTTATGTTGCCTAGATAGATTACTAATGGGTCAATACATGCACCAAAAAACACAATGACCAAGCGCACTCATAACGGCGCGTGAATAGATTTTGAGTTGTTCTAGATGCACAAGATATTATGTGCTTTTTTATGTGTAAATATTAGTGGTGCATTGGGCATTCTCATTTTAGAAATACCAGTGTGTTTATTGGTGCACAAAAGCACCAAATTATAATTAAAGATTTAATGAATTGTATCTTATATTTTATGAATAAATTAATATTATATTTTTATTGTTTTAATTGTTTTAATAAGGCTTTTATGTCAATCAAACACCATTGGTGAATAATTTAATGATGTGATAGTGGGAGGTACACAAAAGGGGTGGAGAGATTCTTAAGCCCTAGTACAGATGCCATACATTCCATATTGATGGATGTTGGCCTTCTCATAATATTATGAGGAGAATACATCTCTCAAGAGAAGCAACGATTTTTTGATGCAATTGATCAAGCATTGTGATAAGGTCTCCATGCATTTGAGTTTAGTCTAGATATGTGTTTCAGTGCTATTGAGGAGGGTATTTATTTATATATTAGGTTATTTAGGAGAGGAAAGATGCTCTTTATTTCCCTGAGTTGCATTGTGTTGTTCCTYYATAGAGCCAAATGACATACATATTAAAGTATGKCATTCCTYTGKTGTCTATTAACAAGGACTTAAAGTTCATCTAGGGACAACTAAAGATTTAAATATTCATGCACAAGGATGTATGAGTTGTTTATCTTATCCTTGGTGCATTATCCCACATKATTGGTGAATGGGAAATGCATCACTATCACTCTTCTACCTTACATGGACATGATTATGTACCACAATACCCTATACATGTGGACTCATTTTTTTCTTAAATGTTGTTTTCATGCTTTAGGTCTTGCTGGGTTCTCTAGCAYTAAAGGAGGATMTTATTCCCTATGCACCAAAGTARTTTTATGTATTTATTGAGAGGTTTCCAACAACTTGCCCTAGATTCAACCACCTCCCTATATTTCCATTAACCACCACATGCATGCATATGTGGGGTATGATTTTTCCCAAAAATGGGAAATCAATCATATCGTGTTAGCTAATGGATGATACTATGCTCAAGTTGTTGAGTATTGAGGAGGATCACATCCTCAACCTTGTGCATCTTTCCTATGTAGAGATGAATTGGAGGGCGGATAACCTCCCATTTCATGAGATGAGAGGGCTAATATGAATGATCTTTGTGATGTGTTGAATGGCTTTGGCATAAGACCAATAGGAGTGAGAGATGCCATTCGATGACATAAGCATTAATGTATCCTTAAGCGCTTACCTAGAGACATGACATAGTTGTTTTATCATATACTTGGGATACTTGATGCATCACTACTACATTTGGGGTAAAAAACCAACATTTATGTGGTAATTTCAACAAAAACCATTTGTATCGTTTTTTGCCTCAAATTTTGTTGTAACTCTAAAAAATGTAAAAATGGCGATAAATCGATGCCTATAAATGTTGTATAATCATGATGTGCTTTGTGATTTGACTTTATTAGTGACACATGTCGTTATTAGAATGCTTTCCAAAGGCATCAATATATTCATTTATAAGTGTCATTCTATCCATGTCTAAATGTTGATTTAGTGATGTATAGATGTTGATTCAATAATATCCACATTGAAATAAGAGAAAATACCTACTTGGGGTCTGCTTCTCAAGTAAAGGTCAATAAAATGACATTTTCTTGTAGATGAAAATAACATAATTAGTGTGACATTATGGATAAGAGAATGAGGATGATGTTCAAGATCACTCTGGTAAACATATGTAACCTAACCCAACCTACCCAAATAAGCTACCCCTTTACAATGAAACCAACATGTATAAAATATATTCAATCTTCTCATGATATTTCTCACATGATTAGTATTTGAACATTAAGGTTAGTTGGTTTGTTCATTCAATGTGCATTAATGTTTGAAGAGCAATAGGGTTTTGTTGGTTTGTTCATTTGAGGTGCACTAGGTCCGTTTGTTGGTTTGTTCATTTGAGGTGCATTAGGTCCATTTTTGGGTTTGCTCCATTCAATCCCCTCCTTCTCTTGTTGATCTAACTAGTTGAATGAGTAAAAACACTAGTGTTGATGTTCTTGTTGAAAAAATGGCATCTACCATGATTCTTACAACCATAGGAATACTGCTAAAGGAGATAAGATGCAATGCGTTTGGTGATATTTACAAACATTTGACACATGGTCATTATCTAAAGATATGTCAATTTGTGAAGCAAACATGAATGGATTTCCACCATATTCTTATTAGGCATAAATGCCTCATTTTGATCTTTGTGTTAATTCATCCCAGCTCCTCATTGTCATCATCAACCATGGTCGATGAGAAAGCAATACTAGAATAATTCCAGACATGCTTTTGAATGTCAAAAGCAAAAATACATTCATTATTGAAAGATATGTCAAGTCCACTAATGAAATTCTAAAATGCCTCCTTAACAATTATTTTCCATGCAACATTTGGTAAAGCATGCTTAGAAAAAAAATTCCCATGGCTAAGCATATCACAGCTACCCCATGGCATTATTCTAGCTTGACTTTCCAAACCTAAAACATTGCTTTGTTGAATACAACTCAATTATCATGTTCCATCAGTAAAATACTAAGTCATGACACATCCATTATTGTCAGAGCCATCCCAACCAATGATCACAAAATAATTAGTTTAGATTTTGAAGATTATAATATTATGGGGCTTGACTTGGAATATGAAGAATATTGGCCACCCATATGCCCTTGAAGGGAAGTTGATTATATGTGTTTCAATGATGACTTTTAGGAATAGAATGAATTTACCTTTTATAAAAATGCATTATAGGCTAGGTAGCCATTGCCCATACTTGCAGGACATGTTACCACATATATTGCATGGGGTTCTACATGTGGTTCTTGATCACATGAGTCAGATTTTGGCAGGCTGATATCTTGATCTTAGCCTTCAAAAGGTTAGGATGTTGGTGGAGACAACTTGTAGCATGGGGTGAGGAGTGGCTTATGTGGTGGATCATCATGGTTTAGCTCTTCAGGGTGGCATATCGTGGTTGATGGAGCTTCCGGGTTTAGAAGTTTGTAGTTATGATGCTTTGGTTGATGATTATGAGATGCTTCTTGGCCCTATGGTATATCATTAATGGATGTTGTTATGGTTAACCTTAGACTCCTTTTATTATGACTGTGGTTTATGATGGGTTGTGCTAGAGATATCCACTTCTATTTTCACGATACAAAACATTAAGTGATCATATCCCTATGAACCTCTTCCTTTTTTATCCTATAAACCTTCACTTTATACCATGGTATCATCCTACCCATACTTCATTCTGTCTTGTGATAGGAAATGGCTCACATGTTAAGACAAGTAAAATATATTTTAATGAAGTTCATTCGATGGGGTTTACTTGCTTTAGAATGTTTGAACCCATTCCCATATATGTATTATGGAGTCGTCCCCTTCAAACCCACAATTTCCAACCATACTCTTTGATTTTCCCCATGTTCATAAAGGGGCACACATGTTTTTTTTAACCATGGGGAAATC
>JASDQU010221069.1:10451-24869 GCA_032191745.1 Picea mariana
TTTGACTAAATTCTTTTTTGCATAGTCTCTATTGTTCGAACTATTGTTACTATTATTACTATTTTTTTTTTATTGTTATTATTTTATATTATTATAAAATAATATAATAATTATTTTGCGTATGTAATAGACCTGCCACACTACATTATTTCTTAAATGTTTACACAGTACGAGGCCCTTCGATGGTCCTGATAGACTTAAATGTTTACCTAACAGGCCTCACAGCCTTAAATGTTTACTTAACAGGTGTATTACAATACATTTTCCTCCGATTTTTTTTATACAATGTTATCTGCAGTGAATATGGGCAATATTGTTCTTCAATGACATTATTGGTTCACTGGTTGTTGCTTGCTCGTTGCTTGTTCATTGGTTTCTTGTTTGCCTGCTTTTGTTGCTCTTGTTTTCCTGTTGGTATTCTTGCAGTTTGCACGCTTGGGATTCTACAACCACGATTGGAACTGTGCTTCTGTTGTTCCCCATTGACGGGTTGGTTTTGGTGCCATGTTTACCTTCATATTCGTTGTTTGTTGTTTTCTATTTCCACTTTTGAAGTGAAAATTTTCTATACTAGAGATGCCTGAGTCAAAATCCTCTTGCAGAACATCTTTGTATGTGAGGAGAAAATATGATTTCCTTTTTTATATGTCACTATGGCTGCAATGGAGGTGGGTTCTATGTTGAACATTGGCATTCAGGAACGAGATGAAGAAAATATTATATTCCTGCTTCTCTAGTCGTAGTAGTCACATACAAAGATGGGTTCCAAGAGGATTTTGATCGCTCCCAGTATTGAAAATTCTTACTTGCAAAATGGAAAAAAAATAAAAAAACAAGGAATAGGGATGCAACCATGGCACTGAAACTTACCTGTGAATGGGGAACGACATAAGCGTAGTTCCAATTGCAGATTAAAAATGCCAACTGTGAAAACTGCTACTTTCTTAAATGTTTACACAGTGGGAGGCCTTTGGACGGTCCTTACATCCTTAAATGTTTACCTAACAGGACTCACAACCTCAAATGTTTGTTTAACAGGTGTGTTACAATACATTTTCCTCCGATTTTTTGATACAATCTTGTCTGCAGTGAATTTGGCCAATATTTTTCTTCACCGGCATTCTTGGTTGACTGGTTGATGCTTGCTTGTTGGTTGGTTGGATGCTTCTTATTTTTGTTTGATTCAACTTTGCAGTGTTGAGGTCTTGCAGCTATAGTTGGGCCTTTTGGTACTTGTTCACTTATTTTTTTTTTCTTCTTTCTCTTGTTCGCTTAATTTTGCAATGTTGGGGTCCTGCATCCGTAGTTTGACTTGTTGTTGCAGTTTGCAAGCCAGAGGTTTCACTTTTTTCCTTCCCCATTCACTGGTGGGTCTCAGTGTCACGGTTGCATTCCTGCATTACTTAAAAGGCCTGTTACAATACATTTTCCTCCGATTTTATTTTTTATTTTATTTTATACAATGTTGTATGCAGTGAATATGGGAAATATTATTCTTCAGCGACGTTACTGGTTCACTGGTTGATGCTTGCTCAGTGGTTTCTTATTTTCTTGTTGTTTTTTCTCTTGTTTTCATATTTCTCTTGTTGCAGTTTACACGCTTGGGATTCTGCAACCGCGATTGGAACTGTTCTTCTATTGTTCCCCATTGTCGGGTGGGTTTCGTTGCTATGCTTACCTTGGTATTCATTGTTTGTCATTTCTTATTTCCAATTTGCAAGTGAAAAATTTCAATACTAGAGATGCCTGACTCAAAATCCTCTTGCAAAACATCTTTGTATGTGAGGAGAAAAAATGATTTCTCTTTTTATATGTCACTGTGGGTGTGATGGAGGTGGGTTTTGTGTGGAACATTGGCGTTTAGGAACAATACAAAGACAACATTAAAATATTGTTTCTCTGGTCATAGTAGTCAATACAAATATGTTCTGGAAGAGGATTCTAATCACTCCCAGTATTGAAAATTCTTACTTGCAAACTAGAAAAAAAACAAACAACGAATAGGGATGCAACCATGGCAGTGAAACTTACCCATGCACAGGGAGGGACAGAAGTGCAGTTCCAATTGCATATGTAGAATGCCAACCATGAAAACTACAACTTTCTTAAATGTTTACATAGTGGGAGGCCTTTGCATGGTCCTCACATCCTTAAATGTTTACCTGATAGGCCTGACAGCCTGAAATGTTTGCTTAATAGGCATGTTACAATATATTTTCCTCCATTTTTTTTATACAATCTTCTTTGCAATGAATTTGGGCAATATTGTTCTTCACCGGCATTCCTGGTTGACTGGTTGATGCTTGCTCATTTGTTCCCTGGATGTTGCTTATTTTTGTTTGATTCAACTTTGCAGAGTTGATGTCCTATAGATTCAGTTGGGCCTCTTGGTACTTGTTCACTGGTTTCTTGTTTGTTTCTTGCTCTTGTTTGCTTCAACTTTGCAAGTTTGGGGTCTTGCATCCGTAGTTGGACATGTTGTTGCAGTTTGCAAGCCAAGGGCTGGGCCTATGTCCTTTCCCATTCATCGATGAGTCTTAGTGCCTTGGTTGCATTCCTGTTCGTTGGTTGTTGTTTGTTATTTTTATTTTGCAAGTAAGAATTTTCAATCCTGGGAATGCTTGAGCGAAAATCCTCTTTTAGAACATTTTCGTATGTGACTACTATGATCAGATAAACAGGAGTGTGATGTTTTCTTGGTGTTGTTCTTGAAGGTCGTTGTTCGCCAGAGATCCCACCTCTGTTGTAGCCATAGTGACATGGAAAAGGTTGACAAATCTATGACAAGTGCATTCAAAAGAATACGCAAAGAACATGAAAGAAATCATATTAATACTATGCAAATGATACGTGCAATTGGAAATACATTTCTTAATCTTCAACAAATATCTTCTCAACAAACAATCGACATTGCACTTTCCCTGCTCCTTGGAATGTGGTTCAAGGAAATGTGTCTTCACAAACACATCTCTACTTGAGAAACGCAAATTGGAACATGGTTTTACAGTTGGGCCACCAAAAATACTATTAAAATAAAATAATATGAAAAATGTTTCAATAGATATAAACAACATCTCTTTGGACTTGAACCAAAGTTTGTCGAGCTCCAACTATATTTCATAGCTGATAATGTTTTCCCCATAGTTAATGTGTTTCTATGGATTCATAATTATGAGACTAAGTGTTTTTGTGTGAGGGATAAATTTCTTATCTCCCTTTCTTTTTCCTCTTCTATACTTACCTGTTTTTCCCTTTTCTTCTTCCCCTCTATTATCTGTTTCTGGTTCTATAATTAGTCACGTTTATATGCTTACAGTTTCCCGAGGTGGCGAACTGACAAATCCTCATCTCCATCTATATCTTCACATCACGAGTCTGACCAACCGTCATTCATTTGCATACTTAGCCAATTTTATGACCGCGGGTTCACTGATAGGCGCTATCGAACTCTAGTGCCCTGTGTTCGGGGTATACATCTTGCACAAACAAAATTGGTGATCTACAATTCGACCCGAGAGTCCTCAAACTCACAAGCCTGACTCTACCTATGATGACTCCATCTGACCAACCTTCCTTTCCATACTTATTCGAGTCTTCAAAGTTTCACGGGTTCACGGACTCCCGGGTTCACAAAAGTTTGAAAGCATTTTTCACTCCTCTCTATCCTTGCCACCTTCTACCCTTCCCAATGCACATTAATTATGATTTTACTAGTGAAAAATCACCAAACAAGGTCGAAAAGATTGGCATTAATAAGCGGAAATGTCGAGGACATCTCCATTAAAATGCATTAAGGGTCGAATATTATGGGATGTGATGAGTTTTTTGTGTCTATATTGAATTGGAAAAAATTGTTGGCTATTTTAGTTTTTTTAAGGAATCATCATAATAATAGTGCAATATTGTGCTACCCCACTATCATCCACAAGGGTGTCATCCACAAAGGTGTTGACATCATGTCCCTCTTTAATATTTTGTATATATTACAGGTTGTCATATTTGAGAATATGCTTGCATATGGAAATGTTAACTCATATGTTATTAGTGAAAAATCACCACACGTATTAAAAAATATTGTCATTAATAGGTAAAAATATCGAGGGAATCTCCCATTAAAACACATTAAACCAAGATTTACGGATTATACTATCATCCTCCAATGTTCATTTTAAATACTTATTCTCATTTCCCTCTATCATCGAAAACTTGGGCTTTAAGGTGCCTTCCTTGTAATGTTCCTAGTCATCCACATGTGAGACAACTTAGAGATTCCATTCAGGCCCAATTGAAACATGAGGGAATGGTTTTATGTGACATTATCTTTGAGCAAAAAAATTTTTGTTAGGCAACAGAAAATCAGACACAAAAAATTAAAGTATATTATGATTGGTATTGTCCTTGTATTCGATCCTTTAGTTAGTTGAAAGGCCTACCTAAAGATTTGTATGTTGAAACTCTTTTTTTGGTTACTGGAAATTGGAAGGGACTTTCAAGTCACCTACAAAATTCTCCTTTTTTGAAGTATATATCTTCTTTCAACAACATAGATTTGGAAAGTGTATCAAATCCTGTAGACCACACAAGAATTTATCTTTCGTCAGAGGAGTTGCACATATTGTGGCTTACAAAATGGTATGGAATATTTGGAAATGACGCCAAATATTACTCCATGCATGAATATACTCAAAAGGAAATTATATATTTGGATCCTCATGAATGTGAGAAACTCTATGGGTGGTTGAATCAACATACTAAAATTACAGAAGTTTCTATGTCAAAATTTGTTGAGCGACTTCTGGGTGTGGTAACAGACTTGAAAGAAAGTCAAATTCTTTGTCAAAGTTTGTTCACCGACCTCTGGATGTAGTAACAGACTCCACATACAATCAACTTTCTATCAATACTGCACATTTTTTTCACTATTCCTATGCATATAATTGAATCTGGGTCAAAGAGCTTGCCGCTCTTTGAAAGAATATTCTTCTGGTAGTTTAAGGTGGGTATATAACTAGAGAACGAGGCTCTCAAAATTTTATGATGCCTGCATCGACATGTAACTTGGAAAAGTTAATGGGAAATAATTCTGGACTATGGACTTTGCAACACTTTTTGAAGATTACTTTATATTACCACCTTTTGCAAGAAGTTTGACGTATTCAGTTAATGATTTCATTTCTAAATATCACCTTTTACTAGCACCTTCATGTAATCATTTTGATTCATTCTTTAGAAGATACCTTGATGTAGTGTATATTCCAGAGTTGTTTCCACCAAATATCAATCTTCCTTTTTTTTCCCATGCTTTGGATAAGAAGAATGCATTTCTTCTGTTGCAGTAGATCCGATATTTGAAAAAAAATGGAAGTTTCTCAATGCTTGAAGTATTGACTTGTCTGGTTCAAATAAATCACCAGGCCTTGCTACAAGCGTCTCTCGAGTTGTTCATCAGGATCACAGGTCAATAAGAACAGAGTGCCTTCCTGGTCATAGAATGCTTCCATCACCAGCTTGTGTTTTCACATGTGATTTTATTGCTACCTTCTTTCTTTGTCCTGGTCACAGTGGATCCTTCTATCCCAACCAACATGATGGAAATAAACTATCTCTATGGAATTTCATCGCTTTCGGGGATCTGAGTTGACTATATATTAATTTCGATTAACTTAAAAATATTTATGTGTGCAAACTAATGTTAGACATAGAAAATACAATTTATTATTTTTTAAATATAAAATAATGTATTTTTTTAACACATGACTATTTGAAAAGTTTTAGGTGTTTTTTGGGATTCACGTCCTTCAAGGATGTTAATTAATTACACAATTAATATTGCTTGTGCCAATGCAATCGACCCGTCATCAAATATGGAAATCAAATTAACACTGCAATGTCAGATAATAAATGTCTAACATGTACCTAATGTCGAGGTCATCATCGCACATGACACCCAACCTCCAAATATTTCCGGACTAACAACAACATTGTAATTTTCATGACAAAGAAACACTAAAGTCGATTCTCTTTGCAGGTCTGACAACCCTGCAGTCTAAGTGCTTTGATAATGACATGCATTCTTTTTCATTGCATTATTTCTCTGCAGTCAATGACATTGTTCCCATTGCCACCGCCAGTGTCAATGTGTGAAGCTGAAGCTATCTGGAGCCTGGAGTCACCGCTTGTGTGGATGCCTGAAGATGAAGCTCCCTGGAGCCTGGGGTCACAACTTGTTACACTTGACAATAGTACCAGTAGTGGTAAAAAGTTGATTGGAGTCTGTTACTACATCCATAGTTCGCTAAACAAACTTTGAGATAGAAGATGGATGTCTATCAAGTCTGTTACAACTTTGAGATAGAAGGTTCTGTAATTTTAGAATGTTGATTCAACCACTCATACAGTTTCTCACCTTCATGAAGATCCAAATTTATAATTTCCTTCTGAGTATATTCAGGCATGGAGTAATATTTGGCATCACTTCTAAATATTCCAAACCATTTTGTGAGCCACGATGTCTACCACTCCTATGACAAAAGATATATTCTGGTGTGACCTGCAACATTTGATACACTTGCCAAATCTGTGTTGTTGGAAGAAGCTATATACTTCAACAGAGGATCATTTTGCAGGTGACTTGAATGTCCCTTTCAATTTACAACAATAAAACAAAGAAATTCAACATACAAATCTTCAGGCAAACCTTTCAACCAAACAAACGATTGAATACAGGGAGAATATCAGTCAGAAGATACTTGAATTTTTTTTTCTCATCTTCTGTTGGCTAACAAATGATTTTTCCCCCAAATATGATGTCACATAAAACTACTCCCTCTTGTTTGAATTGGGCCTAAATCGCATCTCTAAGTTGTCTCAGATGTGGATGACTAGGAACATTACAAGGAAGGCACTTTAAACCCCAAGTTTTCAATGATAGAGGGAAATTAACACTTAGCAAAGTATGGAATGTTGAATAAAAAACTAATGTAGGAAGGCCATATCTAGAAGAGACACAATATTCAAGAAGCTCGGATAGATCTAGCAGGCAGTACCCATGAAGTCGAAGACCTGAAATTGGTATTCAGCTCGTTGTTTTTAACCAGGCAAGCATTTGATGATCAAGTTGAAATCTATAAAAGACTATCTACAGGCTTGATTCTTGTACATATATATATATATATATATATATATTTTTCGTGGGATCCCCAATCGCAATCATTATGGAAAAAACATTTAAATTTCAGAGAATATGTGATGAACTATTTCAAGACAGCTGTTTTGGGAAATAATCTCAGTGGTATTTTGTAACCCAGTTTATCTAAATATAAATATTTGAGGGTTTTGTATGGTGTTTTCCAATGTCTAATATTGTTTTTATTTTTTATTTTTATTTAAATTGACTCATTTTCTTGTACAACTATTGATAGATGAATTCAACCTCTTTCTACATGAATTTAAGACGTTCTTTGATCCACAGTTAAACATGCACGACAAGCTTTTTTTCCCATGCCCAACACTTCGATTTAAATAAAAGATACTCTATTCACTCCTTACATTTTACATGGAAGAATAATTTGTGACAGGACATAGTTATGTGGCACCCATTGTATACTTAAGAAATAAATGGGTGGACCCTTCCTTCTTTCATTCTTCGGGGCCCCGTAAATAGAATGAATTAATGACTCTATTTCAACATGGAAACTCGGGTGTTGACGTCATGTTCCTGTTCAATATTGTGCATATATTACAACTTCTTCTATTTGAGAATATCCTTGCATATAATTTTTTNTATTTTTTATTTTTATTTAAATTGACTCATTTTCTTGTACAAATATTGATAGATGAATTCAACCTCTTTCTACACGAATTTAAGACGTTCTTTGATCCACAGTTAAACATGCACAACAAGCTTTTTTTTCCCATGCCCAACACTTCAATTTAAATAAAAGCTACTCTATTCACTTCTTACATTTTACATGGAAGAATAATTTGTGATAGGACATAGTTATGTGGCACCCATTGTATACTTAAGAAATAAATGGGTGGACCCTTCCTTCTTTCATTCTTTGGGGCCCTGTAAATAGAATGAATTAATGACTCTATTTCAACATGGAAACTCGGGTGTTGACATCATGTTCCTATTCAATATTGTGCATATATTACAACTTCTTCTATTTGAGAATATCCTTGCATATAATTTTTTTTATGTCATACATATATCTATATCTATCTATCTATCTATCTAT
The DNA here is from genome assembly GCA_032191745.1 of Picea mariana. Classification (NCBI taxonomy): domain Eukaryota; kingdom Viridiplantae; phylum Streptophyta; class Pinopsida; order Pinales; family Pinaceae; genus Picea; species Picea mariana. Next base: position 18,692 of record JASDQU010221069.1, read on the forward strand.
CTATCTATCTATCTATCTATATATCTATATATATCTATATATATATATATATATATATATATATATATATTTGCAAACCAAAAAACACCCTACAAATTGGAATAAATATAAACAAATTCTCTTTAAACTTGAATTTGTCTATTGTGACCCCCAAGTATATTACATAGCTGAGACTAAATTTTTGTTTCTCCCTTTTTTTTACCTCCTCTATACTTACCCATTTTTCCCTTGTCTTCTTCCCCTCTATTATCCCTTTGTGGTTCAATACTTAGTCACATTTCTATGGTCATGGCTTCCTGGGTTGGTGGATTAACATATGCTCATGTTCATCTATATCTTCACATCATGAGCTCGATCGACTGTCTTCCCTTTCAATACTTAGCCAATTATCTGATCATCGGGTCTCGTGTTAGCGCTATTGAACACTTATACCCCATGTTCCATCATATACATGTTGCACCCAAAAAAGTTCATGATCTGCAATTTATTCTTTTACTAGTGAGAACTCACCAGGGGTTCGAAATTATTGGCATTAATAAACAAGTAGTAGATGTTGTTCTGTGATATACTTACCCCTTTTTCCCTTTTCTTGCTCCCCTCTATTATCCCTTTCTGGTTATATAGTTAGTCGCCTTTCTATGATCACGGGTTCCCGGGTTGGCGGACTGACAGATCTTCATCTCCATCTATATCCTCACATCACGAGTCTGATCAACCATCGTTCCTTTCCATACTTATCCAATTTTATGGCCGCGGTTTCTGGGGTTGGCGCTATCGAACTCTCCTGGTGCTTGTTTCATGATATACATCTTGCACTCAAAAATTTCATGATCTACAATTCCATCCTGGACTCCTTGAACTCGCAAGCTTCACTCTACTTGGGCTCACAAAAGTTTTAAAGAATCTATCACTTCCTTCCATCCCCAATACCTTCGCGCCCTTTCCAATGCACATTAATTATATTTTTACTAGTGACAACTCAACACACTGGTAAAAAACAATTGTCATTAACAAGTAAAAAACCTTGAGGACATCTCCCATTAACACGCATTAAACTACCATTTACGGTACTCCAAATGATCATCATTCCTTTCCATACTTACCCAAAGTTTTCCATGTGTTCCTTGATATACATCTTGCACCCAAAACTTTTGTGATCTACAATTTCAACCTGGGTTCCTCTAACTCACAAGCTTCACTCTACTCGGGGTCACAGAAATTTTCAAAGCATTTATTGCTCCCTTCCATCCCTGCCACATTCTCTCTCTTCCCAATGCATATTAATTATTCCAGCCTCTAGATTTCACTTCCATTGTTCTGTGACCTACAAACAACACCCAGACCTCCATGATATACAAATTGACAGTCGAAATCCCACATCATCCCCTCTTCCTCATTACACATTATGCATTCAAAAGTTTCTAGCCATACAATTTGACCATCAGGGCCTCACGTATTCTAGGGAACCCTTGTCACCCTATTTTGGATCCTCGGGTTGGGAGGTTCACGAAATCTCCAATTCCTAGTCACTATTTCTTGTTCCCACCACCTTCGTACTTCTTTCAAAATATGCAACAACAAAGGTTTAATGCAAAGAGTTCATCATGAGACAACCGTAAAAATAATCATTAATAAGAAAAAGGATCGAGGATATAGTCACACTGACTATCCCTACACAACTTGTCCAGGAACATGCAAAAAATATCTTTCCAGGTAATGGGATATCTATTACAAATTTCAATATATTGGGAAAAATGAGTCTAGCCTACTGTTTCCCTATTCTAGACTTAGACACTTTTTTGATTGTGGGTTCCCAAACTGACAGGATGAATATTGTGTTTCCAATGTTCTGTGACTTGCAAACAGTACCCAGAGTTCCGCGATATATAATTTGTCCATTGGAATGCACCATCATGAGCTCGACCGTTCACTATTCCTTTCAATACTTGTCCACAAGTAGGTTGTATTTTCATGACATGGTACATTTCCATGGTTGCACATGCTGCAACCACTATGTATTGAGTCTGGCCTACCATTTCCCTATTCCATACTTAGACACTTTTTCGATTGCGGGTTCCTAGACTGGCGGGCTTAATATTGTGTTTCCAATGTTCCGTGACTTGCAAACAGTTCTCGGAGTTCCGTGATATACAATTTGTCTGCTGGAATTCCCCATCATGCCCACTTCTGTGTTACACATTTTCCGGTCAACACTTCTAAGACATACAATTGACCCTCGGGCCCTCACCTTTGTTGGTTATATCTTGTAACACTATTTTGAATCCGAACCGACCGCTTTCGATAATTAGCCATTCCTTAATTTTTGTTCCCTGTCCTCGCCACCTTCGCACTTATTTCTAGATATGCAATTAGTAAGCTTTAATGCTAACAATTCGTCATGCAAGAACCATAAATATTCCCATTAATGAGAAAAAGGCTCGAGAAGATATCCCACACTTCTGCAATATACAAATTTACTGCCGGACTCCCACATCATCCCCTCTTCCATGTTACACATTTTGCACTCAAAAGTTTAGAGACATACAATTTGACCATTGGGGCATCACGTCTCCTGGGGAACCCTTTTCACCCTAGTATGAAGCTTGTCTGACTGCTTTCCATACTTCCCATTTCATGGAATCTCTTTCGTGGATCCTTAGGTTGGCAGGTTCACGAAATCTCCAATTCCTAGTCATTATTTTCTGTGCCCACCACCTTCACACTTATTTCAAAGTATGCAACGACCAAGGTTTAATGCTAACAGTTCATCATGAAACAACCATACAGACCGTCATTTATAAGAAAAAGTCTCTACGAGACAGTCACATTGACTATTGCTACACAAATTTCCTAGAAACATGTAGAAAAGATCTTTCCAGGTAATGGGATATCTATTAAAAATTTCAATATATTAGCGGAAATGAGTTCGGCCTACCATTTCCCTATTCCATACTTAGCCAATTTTTTGATTGCAGGTTCCTAGACAAGAGGGATCACAATTGTGCTTCCAATGTTTTGTAGCCTGCAAACAATACCCAGAGTTCTGTGATATACAAATTAACCTCTAGATTGTCCTATAATGCCCTCTTCCAAGTTATGCATTTTGCACTCAAAATCTTCTGAGACATAGAATTTGACCATCGTTCCCTCACCTCTCATGGTTATACCTTGTAACCCTTTTTTGAAGCTCGTCCGACTGTTTTCAATAATTATCCATTCCTTAATTTCTCTTTCCTATCCCCGCGACCTTCATACTTCTTTCTATATATGCAATTAGTAAGCTTTGATGCTAACAACTTGTCATGCAGGAACCGTCAACATTGTCATTAATGAGTGAAATGCTTGAGGATATCTCCCATTAATACACATTAAAACAGGATATGTAGAGAGTTATATTATCCCTTCCTATTTTTCATCTCAAACAACATGGAATGTCTTTCGCGGGTCGTCTCATTGGTCCGTTCACAAAATCTCCAATCCTTAATTACTCTTCGTCGTACCAACCATCTTTGCACTTCTAAGTATGCAATTACTAGTCTTTAATGCTAACAACGCATGATGAAACAACCGTCAAGATTGTCATTAATGAGCGAAAGGCTTGGGGAGATTTCCCATACACACGCATTGGACCAAGATTTGCAGAGGATTATATTATCCCTTCCAACTCTTCATTTCAAACATCATCTGGAGAAAATGAACATTCTCATAAAATTATGGCAGCAAATCTACATCAATTCTGTGGAGATACAATGAATATCTTTGGATGCGAGGACCATAACTTCCAGTGGTCTAGGGAATACTCTTACAATTCATCCCCTTCCACCCAGAACGAAGTGATTTGGACCTATGGAATCGCTCATGCAGCCTGCGCCCTTGAGGTATTTTACAATAAGGAGGTGGTCTCTTGGTGCGTTGAAAAATATATTTCAAGCCAAAGAAGTTGTAATATACCAGATATAAAAAGTATGTAGAACAAAAATAAAATGCTAGAAATGGAAGAATAACAGTAATATAACCAACATAATCTCCACAATAACACATAAATGATATAAGAACAACAATAGAAATAGAACTTTGATTCAGAAAGCAATGTTCATGGGCCTCTTAGAGGGGGCAACCTCTAGTTGAGCAGTGCTCTATTACAATAATCTCCAAGCTAGGGTTCTCATACCCTTGACTCCTATTTATACTAAATATGTCTATCAAAAGAAGCGCCTAGAGGAAGATCCTTATAGAAGTGAAAGATTCTATTAGGTCTTCTTACATCCACCTTATTCTATTCTATTGAAAGGCCTTATTAATATTGACCTTTATTACATCCGAACATATTGTTCTACCTATGTGCAGGTTAGGACCCTAACATGTCTACCCCCTTAAAAATAGCCTTGTCCTCAAGGCTTGAGATGTGGAAATTGTTGCAGAATGATAGTTGGTTCCCAAGTGGCATCTGCTGGAGTTGTATATTTCCACTGGACTAGCACTTCCTTGATGGTTCTATGACACAAGCGACGCTCACACTGGTCCAAAACTGCTTCCGGCTGTAGCCAAATGGATCCTTCTTCAGCTAACTCAGGAAGGTTGGTTTGAATTTGGCACCTAGTTCCAATCACCTTCTTTAAGCATGAAACATGAAAAACAATATGTAGCTTTGAATGACTAGGCAGAGCTAACTGATAGGATACTTATCCCACATGCTTGAGAACTATATAAGGACCATGAAATTTGGGTGCTAGCTTCTGACAATGCTCAACCTTGAGGGAAGTTTGCTTGTAAGGTTGCAGTCGCAGAAACACCTGATCCCCTTCTGCAAATTGGCGTTCAGAGCGACCTTGATCTACTTGTTGCTTCATGCGATTCTGTGCCATGACCAAGTTCTCTTTGAGGGTATGGAGAATAGCCTCTCGAACTGTAAGTGTTTGTTCAACCGCCTAGACCTTCTTTAAGTTTTAAATCTATGAAGTAAAGTAATGCATATAGATTCTTAAGCAAAAAAAAATTTAATCAATGGCTCATTCACATACTACATAGAGATTTATACCGGAAACCCTCAACCGAGAAAACATTTCTTATATTCATTATATCGAATTTCACCATTCACCATACAATATATAAATTTTTTTTAGGTATTCCGTAGATACCAAAATCCTAATCCCTTAATCCAAGATTAATTTAGCAAACTGCTAAAAATAGCAAAAACCACCCCCCAAAAAATTTCGAGGCACTGCCCCGAACGCTGCGTGTAACTGGGGGGGGCATACCTGACCCCCCCTGGGACCCCCCTAGGAAAGCACCCGGTGCACATGACACAAACTAGTACAAGGGATCATCAAACGTAGTTGTCAAATCTGACGCGCCCACAGACACACATGCAAAGAATATAACACATACCCAACATTCTCCCACTTGTTGTTTTCTTTGCATCCAGGGGTCCCAATATTATATAGTCAACAATCCAGGGAAGCAATGCCCATTGTTACTCTACACCAGGAGAACTTTTTTGTGCTTATAGACTTTGTCAATGAATCTGCAACATTTTTCAAAGTGTCAACCTTTTCCAGCAACACCTTCTTTTCCTCAACCATGTCTCTCACAAAGTGATACTGAACATCAATATGCTTTGTCTTCAAATGATAAGTTGGGTTCCTTGCCAGGAAGATTTCACTCTGACTGTCATAGTATAATTTCACTACTTGTTGTACCAACCCAATACATGAACACAATCTCTATAACCATACTGCTTCCTTGCTTGCATGAGTGGCTACCATGTATTTATATTCTATAGTTGAGAGTGCCACTACAACCTGTCTTTTCCTCATCCAACTGATTGCTCCTCCAAATAGGTTAAACACATACCCACTTGTAGATCTTCTGGGATCCAGATCTCTAGCCCAATCTACATCAGCAAATTCATGTATGTCCACCACTCTATCCAATCCTGGTCTTCCTTGGTAGCACAATCCATAATTGGTAGTTCCATGCAAATACCTAAAGACCCTCTTTACTTATGTCCAATGCTCCTTCCCTAGTTTTGAAATATACCTGCTCAAAAATCCCACTGCATGTGCAATGTCCGGTCTAGTACAAACCATTTCATACATCAAACTGCCAACTGCACTGGCATACGAAACATGGGACATGTCCTCTTCTTCTTCTTGTGTCTTGGGACACTGATCTATAG
>JASDQU010221074.1:4265-22097 GCA_032191745.1 Picea mariana
ATGATATATTGCTGATATATGTTGCTGATATGTGCTCACATCTAACTGGTTATAAATGACAACAATGGGTAATGAATAAATGTGCTAATTGATGAGTTTTTGTGCAAGAGGAAAGTTTTGGGAAAAAGAGCTGCACACTCATTCACCCCCCCCCCCCTCTAAGTGTGGTAGGTGTGTCCAACAATGGAAAGATGAAGTATTTCTTTAAACTCAAGCTAGGCACCATGACCATGGATGAGTATGAACGTAGGTTTTTGGAATTGCTGAAGTATGCTCCATTCATCAAAGAAAAAACTGTCAAGATTCAAAGGTATCTGAGTGGACTGCCACCTTCCATCAGTGACAAGATCCAGTATGATGACCCTAAGACCATGGAAGAAACTATAAGAAGAGAAAAATGCTTATATGAGAAACAAAGAGAAAATCCTACCTTTTGGAAGGCTTGGGATGAGCAGAAGAAGTTCAAGAAATAATAGAGGTAGAAGGGAAACAAACCTCCCTTTTTCAGAAATAGTCCTCAAGGACAAACATCGTTTAGAGAGCCGAGAATGGCTGAAGTAGGGGAACAAATTCTAAGAAATACGTCCATCCATTGTTGGGGATTTCAAGGAAACCATAAGTACAGAGATTGTCCCCATAAAAATGGAAAAGTGAGAGTTGTCCATAATGTTCTTCAAGATGAAATAGTGGGGGACATGGGCAGTAGAATGTCGAGGATCTATGCAGCCCTGGACAACATGAAAGTTGAATTTCAATCACACATGATTGAAGTAGAAGGTATGATCAACAACCGACCATTTATTATTTTAATTGATTCAGGGGCTAGCCATAGTTATGTAGATCCTAGAGTGGTGGAAAGTTTTCATTTGTCGAGAAGAAAACATGAAAATTATTGGTTAGTGTAGCTGGCTACAAGAACCAAGAGAAAAGTCATCAATTTAGTTAAGTCTTGTCCAATGGATATGAAGGGACTGAGCACAAAGGATGAATTGAATGTTCTACCTTTAGGGTCTTATGACTGTCTAATTGGGATGGATTGGTTGGACTAGCACCATTCCATCTTGGACTTTCGTAATAAGGAATTCACTTGCTTGGATGAGGAAGGGGATCAAAAAATAGTACAAGGAATTTCCAGAGTTGTTGCTATCAAAGAAATCTTAGCAATACATCTGAAGAAGTGCTATAGAAAAGGATGCCAATTATTTGCAGCTCGTGTGGAGGAAACACCTAATGATAATGTGTCAAGTATTGTAGATTATGTGGTGCTAAAGGAGTTTTAAGATGTATTTCAAGAGGTACCCGGGTTACCACAGAAGAGAGATATTGATTTCTATGTAAATTTGATGCCTGGAGTAGCTCCAGTGTCAAAAGATCCTTATAGAATGAGTATGCTAGAGTTGAAAAAGTTGCAATTTCAACTTGAAGAGCTTATGAAGAAGGGGTACATACGCCCAAGTGTGTCACCTTACGGAGCCCTGGTCCTGTTCATGAAGAAGAAGGACGAGATGCTGATATTGTGTATTGACTTCAAATAATTGAACAAAGTGTCTGTAAAGAACAAGTATCCTTTGTCGAGGACTGATGACCTCTTCGATCAGTTGAAGGATGTTAAGATATTTTTAAAGATAGACCTCCGATCGAGATATCACTAGGTAAGGATAAAGGATGAAGACACCAGAAAGACTGCCTTTAGAATAAGGTATGGTCATTACGACTTCATAGTGGTGTCGTTTGGGTTGTCGAATGCACCCATTGTTTTTATGTGTCTGATGAATGGTGTATTCAGGGACTATCTAGAAAAAAATTTCATAGTCTTCTTGGATGACATTATGGTGTATTCCAAGTCAGAGGAAGAGCATGAGAAGCATCTGAGGATGGTGTTGTAGTTTCTAAGAGAGCACCAATTGTATGCCAAGTTGAGCAAGTGCTCGTTTTATCAGTATCAAATCCATTATTTGGGACATATTATCTCAAAGGATGGGATAGCTGTAGATCCTGAAAATATTGAGGCCATTAGAGGATGGTCAACACCAAAAAACATGGCATAAGCTAGATCCTTCATGGGATTAAATGGTTATTATAGAAGGTTTATCACAGGGTTCTTAAGGATAGCTCACCCTATCACTTCCTTGCAAAGGAAGGAGAATAAGTTTCAGTGGACAAAGTTTTGTGAGAAAATCTTTCAGCAATTGAAGAAACTATTAACCAGTGCTCCAATCTTGAGAATTGTAGATCCAAACAAAGATTTTGTGGAGTGCACTAATGTGTGCAAAGAAGGACTATGAGGAGTCCTCAGTCGGAAGGGGTTAGTAATTTGTTATGAATCCATAAAGTTGAAAGATCATGAAAGGAACTATGCCACTCATGATTTGGAGTTGGCAGGCATAGTACACGCTCTAAAGAAGTGGAGTCATTACTTCACGGGAAGGAGGTTCAAATTAAGAACAGACCATAATAGTCTGAAGTATCTGTTTGATTAGCCAACTTTGAATGCTAAGTAGAGTAGGTGGCTGGAGTTTCTGTGTGAACAGGATTTTTATATCAAGCATATCAAAGGGAAGGAGAATATATTGGTTGATGCACTCAGTAGTAGAGTACATGAATTACATGCTACAACCATTATCACATACCAAACTGATATAAAGGGTAGAATTTTGGAAGCTGCAAATGTAGATTTGCAGTACATGGAGCTGGTAGCACAGCTAAAAGAAGGTGAGATGGCAGAAAAAGTGGAGATATATAAATTTGAAACTGATGGAACACTTTTGAATGAAAACAAAATTTATGTACCTAATGTCCAGGACTTGAAACGTATGATTTTACATGAAATGCATAATGTGCCTTATCCAGGGAACCCTGGATATCAGAAAACCATGGAAATAGTCCAGAGCCATTAATTTTTGCAAGGTATGAAGAAAGAGATTGTTGGATACATCGCTAGATGTATGGAGTGCCAGAAGGTTAAAGATGAGCATAGGCACCCAGGAGGGTTTTTACAACCTTTACCCATTTCTGAGTGGAAGTGGAAAGTGGTGATAATGGACTTCATCACATGATTTCCCAGAATAGGAAAGCAACATGATTCAATTATGGTGGTGGTGGAAAAGMTTACAAAAGCCTCCCATTTCATTCAASTAAAGACTACTCACAAGGTAGTGGATGTTGCYAGCATATTTGTGAAGGAAATAACACGATTGCAYGAAATCCCTAAGACAATTGTGCCTGACAGAGACCCGAAATTTACCTCAAATTTATTGAAGGGGTTGTTCAAAGTATTAAGAACGAATATGAACTTTAGCACAGCTTACCATCCTAAGTCTGAYGGAAAAACAAAGAGGGTGAACAGAGTAATAGAAGACATATTGAGGATGTATGTGATGGACAAACCATCGAAATAGGAAGACTAACTGCATKTGGCATAATTCACCTACAACAACAGGTATCAAGGATCATTGAAGATGAGCCCATTTGAATCACTTTATGGAAAAAAGTGCAATACTCCAGTAAGCTGGGATAATCTAGTTGACAGGGAAGTAGTTAGGCCAGAGTTGCTTAAGGAAATGGAAGAACAAATGCTAAATATTAACTAKAATTTAAAGGTTTCCCAAGACATGAAGACAATTTATGTTKATAAGAACAGAATCCATAGAGAGTTTAAAGTGGGAGATCATGTTTTCCCGAAATTAAAATCCAATATAAGTTCCATGAAGCTGGGAAACTGCACCAAGTTGGAAGCCAGATTTTGTGGGCCAATTGAAATCCTAGAAAGGATTGGGCCAGTTTCATATATGATTGCATTACCTGCATCCATGAATGTACACAATGTGTTTCATGTTTCATTGCTTAATAAATATATACCTGATGCTAATCATGTAATTTATTGGAATAAGATTCAGGTGGAACAAGAAGGTGTCCTGCAAGTGCATCCTGTGCACATATTGGACCGGAAAAACAAGCAGCTCTAGAATCGATCCATAGGTCTTGTAAAGGTTCAATGTACCTGGTACGGTTCCGAGGACATGACTTGGGAACATGAATATGCTATGTGGGAAGAATATTAGCATCTTTTTGAAAATTTTGAAAATCTTGTTTATGTTGTATAAAGAGTTGCACTGAGGACAATGAAAAAATAAGGGGAGGGGATTGTAATATCCCTCGGTAGTGCCCTAGTTATATTATGAATTGTAAATCATCTATTGTAGGCTGGTGAGCCAAATATTGATAAGCTCTTAAGATTATATGTTTATTAGGCCAAAGAGCCTAAGTGTCAAAGGCCAGGAGCCTGTTTTTGTATATGTAATATGCAGAACATTAATAAAAATAAAAACATTGTTGCGTGCAGACCGGCCACGAAGAAAGAGTGATGAGGGAATAAGCTTCTACAACATGGGTAAGGAAAAAGGGGCTAAAAGGTTGGAAAGATAGGCTAAGTTTTGAGCCTAGGGCTTAATTTCTTGGGAATAATAATTTATTATTATTCCAAAAGCTGTGTGAAATATATGTTTTTATCCTAAGTTCCTGGAAGGGGGAACATGTGAAAAATGGAATGCATGATAATGGAGTGCATGAAACCTTATGGGCGACATGTGTTGGCCTTGGCACATGAAATTTAACCCAAGGATTGAGCAGTGGAGGGGGTTCTTCCTCCATTCTGATGCTCATCTGTCTGAATCGTGTTGCTATCTGTATGATCTCTGTGTCTGAGTTCTGAAGCCTCACACAGCTCTAAAACCCAAAGCTTTTGATGTTTTCTTGAGAATCCAATACACCCTATGTCCCAACTATTGAGTTTGTGTTCGACCTATGCGTGAATTTCTTGTCACGCATCCTGCAAACGGGTGTTACCCGAACCATGCTATGTTTTAGTGGCCTATTGTCGTTTCCTGTTTCGACACCCGTTTTCCTATTTCTGTTGTCACCTATGAGTTAACCCAAGCTATTGTCGTTGTTGTCATCTTGAACTTGTGTGAATTGATTCAGAAACTGGTGGAAGAATTGGGTTGTCAGGCTCGTGGTAGAAGAGGCAGGTTTTCAGGCCTGTGAGAAACTCTCTCCAGTTGAGGGAGTATACCGGGGAAGTAGTGTTCTTCCAGAGAGAGTCCAGAACCAGCTGCAGAGCTTTGAGAATTCCTAATCCGGCTTGTTTCTGAGGCCCAGAGGGGAGGTGAAGCACCGATGGACTGTTCTTGTGAAGGTGTATACTCTTGGGTGGAACAGGCATGTGGGGAATGAGATTCCATGAGTAGTGGGTGTAAGAAGACCCCTGGAGAGAATACTTCTGGTTGCTCTGTGCAGTTTTTTTGTAACCTCATCCTAGTCTAGGATTCCCTTTCCTTGGGTGGATCTTAGTCCCATATCGGGGGTGACACAATGCTGAGCATGATGAGCAGCATGGTCTAAGGTTGGGAGGTTCATGGAAGGTCTACACGTGGTTGGTGGAGTTACTACAGTTTCAAAGATAAGTATATGCATGTGTTTATTTTCAATTAAAATGAATGTCTATGATGAATTACAATATTATCATGTTTTTCGTTGTGATGATGTTTATTGTTGTTCCTATTAATTTTGTATGTTAGAAGTAATTATTTGTTTACTTTGTTAATCCATTTAAATTCATTTAAATGCATACTACATAAGTATGAGAATGTTTCCACGTAGTAGCGTTGCCCGACAAGTGGAGTGATGGTCCGGGTCGTTACAATCACAAAATTGTCTTATGTTTGTCTTCCTGTGAAATATTGATATGGATACACCAGTACATATTGTAAATATTTCGATGTTCTATTTGTGACGTTATGGAAAAAATTGGCCATACTGTCGAGAAATAGAGGAATTTTTAAATATTGTTTTCCATATTGCCCGATAACGTCACTATTGCCACGTTGACATCTCTCTTGCCATGTTGTTGTCTCTCTTTGAACCTTATCATCTCTCTTGCCACGTTTGCCACATAGTCATCTCACTTGCCACGTTTGTGACATAGTCTTCTCTCTTGCCATGTTTGTGAAGATAGTTGTCGCAGTTGCAATGTTTTGGAAACTAGGTTTTCCCCCTCCAACGGTCACCTAGTATTTTGACCAAGTCAACTTTGATTTGGTCAATGATCGTCGAAATTGCGATGTTATAAAATCTATAAATATATTGCATTTTATGGATATTGCGACAAGTTTGCTATAATAATGACAATTCAAAAAGGGTTTGCGAGTCTTCTCGGCTAGATTACAACTATTAAAAGATATTGTATTGGGGATCTTCTCGTTTCATTTTAATTTTTTGATCGGTCGAATTTTAAAGGAAACAACTATTAAAAGACATTGTACTAGGGCTAGAGTACATGATGGGCAACGTTGACCTGTGAATGGGGCCAACGTTGAATTTTTTTCAATATGTTTATGTATAAAATCATACATCCTTGAGTCTTGAAACCCTCCCATACCATCAAGGCATGTGTCTAGTCTAACCATGTCAAATTTTGATGCATACATGAACATATTGAAGAAATTTCAATGTTGGCCCCATTCACTGCTCACTATGCGGGGTTGATGCATGATATTTTTGGTGGTTGAATTGGAAGTTCCATTACATTTCAAGAGAGTTCCAAAAGAGATTCTACATATGGAAACAATGACATTTGACAATAAGACATCCATTATGAATGTTGTTGCAAACATGGATGATCTCAAAGATTATGTGGCCGACACATCATACATCCTTGACTCTTGAAACCCTCCCATACCGTCAAGGCATGTGTCTAGTCTAACCATGTCAAATTTCGATGCATACATGCACATATTGAAGAAATTTCAATGTTGGCCCCATTCATTAGTGCTCACTATGTGAGGTCAGTGAATGACATTTGTGGTGGTTGAATTGGAATTTCCATGATATTTCAAGAGAGTTACAACTAATATTACACAGATGGAAACAATGACATTTGAAAATTATGAGACTCCCCATTATGAAAATTGTTGCAAACATGGACGATATCAAAGATTATGTGGTCGAGACATCAAACATCCTCAAGTCTTGAAACCCTCCCATACCATCAAGGCATGTGTTTAGTCTAACCATGTCAAATTTTGATGCATACAGGCACATATTGAATAAATTTCAATGTTGGCCCCATTTACTGCTCACTATGCGGGGTTGGTGCATGAAATTTTTGGTGGTTGAATTTCAAGTTCCATGACATTTCAAGAGAGATCCAACTAATATTATACAGATGGAAACAATGACATTTGACAAATATGAGATTCTCCATTATGAATGTTGTTGCAAACATGGACGATCTCAAAGATTGTGTGGTCGAGACATCAGACATATTACTTGAGTCTTGAAAACATCCCATACTATCAAGGCATGTGTCTAGTCTAACCATGTTGAATTTCGATGCATACATGCACAGTTTGAAGAAATTTCAATGTTGGCCCCATTCACTACTCACTATGCGGGGTCAGTGGAAGAAATTTCACTATGCTCATTCAACTTCAAGGCAAGCCCCATTCACTCTGCTCACTATAAGGCATCCATTATAATGAACATTGATTCAAACATGGATGATCTCAAATATTATGTATCCTTAAGTATCGAAACCCTCCCATACCTTCAAGGCAACTATCTAGTTTAACCATGTCAAATTTCGATGCATAAGGGCACAGATTGAAAACATTTCAACATTGGCCCCATTCATTGTTCACTGTGCGGGGTTGGTAGAATAAATTTGTCATGGGTGTATTTGAAGTTCCATGACAAATTTCAAGATAGTTCCAACAACGATTCTATAGAAGGGAATGACGAATTATGACAATGAGAGGTGCAACATGATGAACGTTGATGCAAATGTGGACGATATCAAATATTATGTGGGGACATCATACATCCTTGAGTATTGAAACCCTCCCATACCGTCAAGCCATTTGTCTAGTCTTACCATGTCTAATTTTGACGCATACATGCACAGTTTGAAGAAATTTTAGCGTTTTCCCCATTCACTGCTCACTATGCGGGGTCGGTGCAAGATGACATTTGTGGTGGGTGAATGACAACAGTAATAAAAATGATGAGCTGATGACATTGTCCGCTGAAGGATCTGTGAGTGAAGATGATGAGATGATGACATTGTTCTCACCAACATATGTCCACTTAGTTGCAATGGCACATCTTTGATATCCTCCAACATTAAAGAAATCCCCATGTCAGCAGGGAGTTTAAACATTTTCAATAAGTGTGAATCATTCATGCATTCTCCTACCTCATTGAAATTCTCTTGTGATCATTCTCACCATTATTCACATAACCCCCACACTATATTCCCCTTAGTTACTTAATAATCCAAATTTAAAAATGACCAAAACTAATGCAACAATGACGGAATAACAAACCTTGGAAGAGAGATAGATGGTTGTAGATAATCATAGAGGCATGGAAAATTATAAAATATTTAACCCCATGCCCATGAAATAGTTTCTTATTAATTATTCAAGAGCTAAGGCAATACTCCACTAGGTTTCCCATAAAGCAATCAATGGATTGGACTATTTCAGCCTACATGAGGGCACTGAAAAGGAAGGAGATGCTTGAGGGATTGTTGAGTAGAGAAAGGAAAGATTTTCCCTTGTGTTGTGTATGGAATGGAAGATATATTTTCCCTTATACTCAGATATCACTTACAGAACCACTCTATATATAGTCTCATCTCGTCCTCGTTTCATTTTAATTTTCTGATCGATTGAATTTTAAAGGCAACAACTATTAAAAGACATTGTACTAGGGCTAGAGTACATGATGGACAATGGTGACCTGTGAATGGGGCCAATGTTGAAATTTTTTCAAAATATTTTTGTATGACATCATACATCATTGAGTCTTGGAACCCTCCCATACCGTCAAGGCATGTGCCTAGTATAACCATGTCAAATTTTGATGCATACAGGTACATATTGAAAAAATTTCAATGTTGGCCCCATTCACTGCTCACTATGTGGGGTCGGTGCATGACATTTTTGGTGGTTCAATTGGAAGTTCCATGACATTTCAAGAGAGTTCCAACAAACATTCTACAGATGGAAACAACGACATTTGACAATGAGATGCCCATTATGAACATTGTTTCAAAAATGGAGGATCTCAAAGATTATGTAGTCGAGACATCATATCCTTGAGTCTTGAAACCCTCCCATACCATCAAGGTATGTGTCTAGTCTAACCATGCCTAATTTCAATGCATACATGCACATTTTGAAGAAATTTCAACGTTGTCCCCATTCACTCCTCACTGTGTGGGGTCGGTGCAAGATGACATTGGTGGGCGAATTGAAGTTTCTGTGACATCAACTCGACTTTGTAATTCAATAATCAAACCCTCCTTAAGTATTATGCGGTGACATCAAACATCCTTAAGTATCGAAACCCTCCCATACCTTAACCCCATGCCTTTAGAAAAATTATAAAACCTTTAACCAAGAATCTAGTCAGTGATAGTTGGAAGAAATTAGAGTGGCGTTGTGATGATCCAACTCAATAAAAAAGTGTACCTATTTACAAACTGAAAGAATGTTTCCACCAAACTACTCATCCACAAGAGAAATTTGTCGTTGACTTTCTCATCCAATGGAGGAGGGAAAGAAGACATATCCTTGTGATATTGTGCACCCACTAGAAGAGTAGTACCATGACATATCAAAGATGATACCCATTATGCCCATTATGAACTTTGTTGCAAACATGGGTGATCTCAAAGATTATGTGGTCGGGACATCATACATCCTTGAGTCTTGAAACCCTCCCATACCATCAAGTCATGTGTCTAGTCTAACCATGTCAAATTTTGATGCATATAGGCACATATTGAAGAAATTTCAATGTTGGCCCCATTGCCTAGTGCTCACTATGTGAGGTCGGTGCATGGCATTTGTGGTGGTTGAATTGGAAGTTCCATGACATTTCAAGAGAGTTCCAACAAAGATTCTACGGATGGAAACAACGACATTTGACAAATATGAGACACCCCATTATGAATGTTGTTGCAAACATGGATGATGTCAAATATTATGTAGCCGGGACATCAATCATATTTGAGTCTTGAAACCCTCCCGTACCATCAAGGCATGTGTCTAGTCTAACCATGTCAAATTTCGATGCATACAGACACATATTAAAGAAATTTCAATGTTGGCCCCATTCAATAGTGCTCACATGGACGATCATGTAATAAATATAACATCTATAACTAGGTATGGGGAGGGTTGACTTAAGAATATTGCAAAATATTATCAATTAGATTACATTTAATTATTCATTTTAAATTATGAAGAATATTAATGCACTAATATCAAGTAGGATTCCTTAAATGCATTCATTTTTTAAACAACTTTCCAACAACTTTCCTCATGCCTCGATCTGATTTTTGAGTGAATAGTCACAACAATTACAAGTTGTAATTTCCACTCTTTACTGCTACATAATTAACTTTATCCACTTTTGAAGAAAACATAGTGCCAAGATCAAAATTTTGGGTCAACATATATCTTTTTCTTCTAAATATCTTTCCAACAACTATTTGTTTTCTCCAATATGAGCTTCGAATTGAAAGATATGGTGGAAAAACAGTGAAGGAATATTCATTGGCAGGTGCAACATAGTAGCAACGCTGAATAATCATCTGATCATTTCTTGATTAGATCTTCGTCATTGATATGTCTTAATGGATTCATCATGGATCAAAGTCATGTCTCTTCTTCATACCTTTCATGAACCCACTACCAACACTTAGTTTTTTTTTTTTACCTTCACAGACTCATAAACCTATAACCTTCCTTTCACAAATCCATCCTAGAGGTCCCAACACTAATCCATTTTTCCATCTTCGCGGGCTCGTGGACTCACATACTCATAATCTTGTATCCTTGTTTTCATAAGTTTGTCCAAGAAGTTTCAACACTAACCATTTTTCCACTTCTTCATGGACTCAAGAACTCACTTACTCGTAATCTTGTAACTTCCTTTCAAAAGTTTTTCCAAGAAGTCTCAACACTTAACCAATTTTCCACTTATTCCCAAACTCGCGGACTAACACTTAGACAAATTTTCAATATCTTACCGCAATTTTGTGGGACTGACCATTGGTCTGCCACATGGATCCACATCACATGCCAACTTTCATCCTATCCAACATGTACCTGCCACTGTGGTAGCACACACTACAATGAATCCCTATGATTTGCTCCCTTTTTTGCTTCCAATGATTATTTTAGTGTATTTTTCTCCAAATTTTTGAAAAAGTGGGCGCTATTTATCGGGATGGCACTATTTCTGGCATTTTTTGCGTCGACCAAAACATTTAGGCACTAAATTAGAAGCTAATAGCACCAAATTTAGTGCCAGATTTAGAATTTGATTTAACACCAAAAATAGTGCCAGATTTAGCACCAAATCTGCCTAAATAGTTAATTAGTTGAGGTGTTGGAGGTTAAGGGGATAAGGGCTTTGAGTATTATGGGATTTATGGATTTGGGGTACATGGATTAAGGGTTAATGGATTTTAGGGTTTAAGGGATTAAGGGTCAAGAGACAAGGGATTTGGCGCTTACGAGTTAGGTATTTTAATGGTTAGTAGCTTAGGGATTGTGGGCTAGGGGATGAATGTTTAAGTGCTTAGGGAATAAGGGTTTATGGATTAAGGGATTAGGGATTAGGGTTTAAGTGTTTAAGGGTCGATGGCTTAGGGATTATGGGATTTAGGAATTTTGTGTTATGAGATTAGTGATTCGCTAAGATTGAGGGATTAAGGGTTTAGGGATTAGGGCTTAAGGATTTAAGGGTCAATGGATTAGGGGTTAGGGGTTAGGGGATTTAGGGATTTTTCAAAACTCTCTTGAAATTTCATGGGACATATTCCAACACACCCATCCACCAATGCCTCACAGTGAGCAGTGAATGGGGCCAACATTGAAATTTCTTCAAACCATTCTTGTATGCATTGAAATTTTACATGGTTAGACTAGACACATGCCTTGATGGTATGTAAGGGTTTAAAGACTCAAGGATGGTTGATGTCCTCGCATAATATTTGAGATCATCCATGTTTGCATCAACGTTCATCATGCAGTCTCATTGTAATCATTCGTCATTCACATCTACATAATGTTTTTTGAAACTCTCTTGAAATTTCATGGAACATCTTCCAACAATCTCATCACCAATGTCATCCACCAATGCCGCACGATGAGCATTGAATGGGGCCAATGCTAATTGTTTTTCAAATTGTTCATGCATGCGTCAATATTTGACATGGTCAAACTAGACACATGACTTAATGGTATGTGATGGACGAAACTCTCTCTAAATGTCATGGAACATCTTCAAACAAAACACCCATCGCCAAAGTCATCCATCAATGTGGTACAATGACCAGTGAATGGGGTGAATGTTGAAATTTATTCAAACTGTGCATGTATGCGTCAAAATTTGACATGGTTAGAGTAGACACATGCCTTGAAAGTATGCGAGGGTTTCAACACTCAAGGAATCCTTATGTCCTCACATAATCTTTGAGATCGTCCATGTTTGCATCAATTTTCATCATTCAGTCTCATTGTCATCATTCGCCATTCCCATCTATAGAATGTTTGTTGAAACTCTCTTGAAATGTCATGGAATGTCTTCCAATGCACCCATCACTAATGTCATCTACCGACACTGCATGGTGAGTATTTTTTGGTGCCAACATTGAAATTTATTCAAACAGTGCATGTATGCATCGAAATTTAACATGGTTAGACGAGACACATTGTAACGTTCCTGGTCATCACTCCACTTGTCGGGCAATGCTACTACATGGAAACATTCTCACACTTATGTAGTATGAATTTAAATGAAGTTAAATGGCTTAACAGAGTAAACAAATAATTACTACTAACATTCAGAATTAATAGGAGCAACAGTAAACATCATCACAACGAAATACATGATAATATTGCAATTCATCACAGACATGCATTTTAATTGAAAATAAACAGATTCATATACTTATCTTTTAAACTATAGTAACTCCACCAACCACGTGCATACCTTCCACAAACCTCCCAGCCTTAGACCATGTTGATCATCACGCTCAACAGTGGGTCACCCACGAGTTGGGACTAAGATCCACCCAAGACAAGGGAATCCTAGACTAGTATGAGGTTATAGGAAAACTGCACAGAGCAACCAGAAGGACTCTCTCCAGTAGACTTCTTACTCCCACTACTCATAGACTCTCATTCCACACATGCCTATTCCACCCAGGAGTATACACCTTCACAAGTACAGTCCATCGGTTCTTCACCTCCCCTCTGGGCCTCGACAACATGCCAGATCAGGAATTCTTAGAGCTTCGTAGCTGGTGCTGGACTCTCTATGGAATAAAACTACTTCCCCAGCAGACTCTCTCACATGGAGAGAGTTTCTCACGGGCCTGACAACCTGCCTCTTCTACCATGGACCTGACAACCCGGTTCTTCCACCAATTTCTGAATCAATTCTTGCAAGTTAAGGATGACAACAACGACAACATCTTGGGTTAACTCACAGGTGCCAACAACAACAGTAAAATGTGGTGTGGAAATAGGAAATGATAACAATCCACTAAAACATAGAACGATTTGGGTAATACCCATTTGCAGGATGCGTGACAAGAAATTCACGCAGAGGTCAAACACAGACTCGACGGTTTAGACCGAGGGTGTATTGACTTCTCAAGAATACATCATGACTTTGGGTTTTAGAGTTGTGTGAGGCTTACAAAACTCAGATGCAGAGATCCCTTGGTTTAGAAAGCGGTCGGTGGAATGGATGACCAACCCCCATCTCGGCTAAATTATTAGGTTAAATTGCATTTGCCTAGTCCGATACATGTTTCCCATGAGGATGCATGCACTCCATCAACATGCGTTCCCTTTTGCACATGTTCCTCCTTCCAGGAACTTAGGATAAAAGAAACACATTTCACATAGCTTTTGGAATAATAATAAATTAATATTCCTAAGGACTTAATCCTCTAGGCTTAGCCCCTAGGCTCAACACTTAGCCTCTCTTTCCAACCTTTCATCCCCTTTTCCCTTACCCACCTTTTGGAAGCTTAGTCCCCCATCACTCTTTCTTCATGGTCAGTCTGCACGCAATGATGTTTTTATTTTTATTAATGTTCTGCATATTACATATACAAAAACAGGCTCCTGGACTTTGACACTTAGGCACTTCAGCCTAATAAACATATAAGCCTACCAGCTTATCAATATTCAGCTCACAAGCCTAGAATACATGATTTACAATTCATAATATAACTGGGGCATTACCGGGGGATATTACAATCCCCTCCCCTTATTTTTGCACTGTCCTCAGTGCAACTCTTTATAAAGCATCAACAAGATTTTCAAAATTTTCAAAAACATGGGGATATTCCACCAGCATAGCATATTCATGTTCCCAAGTCACATCCTCGTGACTGTACCAGGTCCACTAAACCTTTACAATCCCTATGGCTCGATTCTGGAGATGTTTGTTTTTCCAGTCCAATATGCGCACACGATGCACTTGCATGACACCTTCTTGTTCCACCTAAATCACATTCCAATCAATTACATGATTGGCCTCAGGTATATATTTCTTAAGAAATGAAACATGAAACACATTATGTATATTCATGGATGCAGGTAATGCAAGCATATATGCAACTAGCCCAATCCTTTCTAGGATTTCAAATGGCCCACAAAATCTAGCAACCAACTTGGTGTAGTTTCCCAGCTTCAGGGAACTTCTATTGGCTTTTACTTTCAGGAAAAAATGATCACCCACTTTAAACTCTCTGTGGATTCTATTCTTATCAGCATAACGTTTCTTCCTCTCTTGGGCAGCCTTTAAATTCTACTTAATTTTTAGCATTTGCTCTTCCATTTCCTTGAGTAGCTCTGGCCCAACTACTTCCCTATCAGCTGGATTATCCCAACTTATTGGAGTATTACACTTTCTTCCATAAGGTTCTTCAAATGGGATCATCTTCAATGATGCTTAATACCCATTGTTGTAGGTGAATTCTACCAAATGCATGTAGTCTTCCCATTTTGATGGTTTGTTAATCACATACATCCTCACTATGTCTTCTATTACTATGTTCAACCTCTCTTTCTATCCATCAAACTCAGGATAATAAGTTTTTCTAAAGTTCATATTCGTTTCGAATACTTTGAACAACCCCTTCCAGAAATTTGAGGTTAATTTCAGGTCTCTGTCAGACACAATTGTCTTAGGTATTCCATGCAATCGTGTTATTTCCTTCACAAATATGTCAGTAACATACGCTACCTTGTGAGTAGTCTTTAGTGGAATGAAATGGGCAACTTTCATAAGCTTGTCCACCACCACCATAATTAAATCATGTTGCTTGCATGTTTTGGTCAATCCTGTGATGAAGTACATTGTCACCACCTCCCACTTTCACTCAGGGATAGGTAAAGGTTGCAGCAACCCTGCTAGGTGCCTATGCTCAACTTTAACCTTTTGGCACTGCATACATATGGCGATGTATCCAACAATCTCTTTCTTCATACCTAGCCAAAAATAATGGCTATTGACAGCTGCCATGGTTTTCTGATATCCAGGGTGCCCTGCATAAGACAAATTATGCATTTCATGTAAAATCATACATTTCAAGTCATGGACATTAGGTACATAAATTTTGTTTTTGTACAAAAGTGTTCCATCAGTTTCCAATTTATATATCTCCACTTTATGTTGCATCTCACCTTGTTGTATCTTTGCTACCAGCTCCATGTACTACAAAAATGCATTTGCATCTTCCAAAATTATGCCCTTTATATCAGTTTGGTACATGCTAATGGCTATAGCATGTAATTTGTGTACTCTCCTGCTGAGTGCATCAACCACGTTATTCTCCTTCCCTTTGATATGCTTGATATCAAAATCATACTCACACAGAAACTCTAGCCACCTACTCTGCCTAGCATTCAAGGTTGTCTGTTCAAACAAATACTTCATACCATTATGGTCTATTCTCAGTTCGAACCTCCTTCCCATGAGGTAATGCCTCCACTTCTTTACAGCATGTACTATGGCTGCCAAATCCAAATCATGAGTGGAATATTTCCTTTCATCCTCTTTCAACTTTCTGGATTCATAACAAATTACTAACCCATTCTGACTAAGGAATCCTCCCATTCCTTCTTTGCATGCATCAATGCACACCACAAAATCTTCATTTGGATCTGTAATCCTCAATATTGGAGCACTGGTTAACAGTTGCTTCAATTGCTGAAATCTTTTCTCACAATCCTCTGTCCACTGAAACTTCTTCTCCTTCTTTTGCAAGAAAGTGATAGGGTGAGCTATCCTCGAGAACCCTGCGATAAACCTTCTATAATAACCAACTAATCCCATGAAGGATCTAACTTCTATCACATTCTTTGGTGCTAACCATCCTCTAATGGCCTCAATCATATCAGGATCTACAACTATCCCATCCTTCGAGATAATATGTCCCAAGTAATGGATCTGCTCCTGATAAAATGAGCACTTTCTCAACTTGGCATACAGTTGGTGCTCTCTTATCACCTGCAACACCATCCTCATATGTTTCTTATTCACTTCCTTCGACTTGGAATACACCAGAATGTCATACAGGAAGCCTATGACAAACTTGTCTAGATAGTCCCTGAATACACCATTCATCAGACACATAAAAAAACGGGTGCGTTCGATAACCTAAACAACACCACTGTGAACTCGTAATGACCATACCTTTTTCTAAAGGCAGTCTTGTTGATTTCTTCATCCTTTATCCTACCTGGTGATATCCCGACTGAAGGTCTATTTTCTAAAATATCTTTGCATCCTTTAACTGATCGAAGAGGTCATCAATTCTCGACAAAGGATATTTTTTCTTTACAGTCACTTTGTTCAATTGTCTGAAGTCAATACACAATCTTAGCATCCCATCCTTATTCTTCATGAATAGGACTGGGGCTCCCCAAGGTGACACACTTGGGTGTATGTACCCATTCTTCAGAAGCTCTTCAAGTTGCAATTGCAACTCTTTCATCTCTGGCGTATTCATTCAGTGAGGAGCTTTCGACACTAGAGCTGCTCCAGGCATCAAATTTATCAATATCTCTCTTTGGGGGTAACCCGGGTACCTTTTGAAATACATATTTAAACTCCTTTAGCACCACATGATCTCCAATAATTGACACCTTATCCTTGTTATAATATAGAAGATGGTGTGCTTGTTTTACCATTGATGATACCCTCGTCACCCACCACAGGCCGAAGCCTCCCTCCAAGCACCTTAACCTTGACTGAGAATTCCTTCGGAAGAAAACCCTAGGCTAGATAGCCACACAAGGAGTAGCACATCAATCCCCAAGGATAGCGCATCACAAAAAATCTGATTAGATAGTCCAAACCCTAGCCAAGAGATATCCAAGCCAAATACTGAAACTTGTTGTTGTTGTAGCTGCACATGCAACCCTCCTCAAACCTGTGCACTAGCTGCAACTGCAATGCGCACCAACTGGGAAAACTGCAGTCCTGAGATGTGACAAATGAGAAACCGGCACCCTGTATTTATAGTAATCCTTCTAGTTTACTAGGGCCGACTTATCCTTTTGGGTATGTGTCTGTTTAGTATATTATTATTAATTCTGGCCGACTTCTTCTCTTGGAGGCTAATAGCCTAATATAAATTATATTCTTGAGCCGACAAGGCTTCTAGGGTTATTATCCAATTCATTAGGGTTTCTCTTGCTTCCCAGAGTCTTCTATTCTTGTCAGGTTCACATG
>JASDQU010221075.1:0-15274 GCA_032191745.1 Picea mariana
GCTGAATAAGACTCCCATTGTAGAGTGTCAGGAATGTCTACTATTCTTTCTATTCCATCTCTTAGCTGTACAGAGATTAGTAGACAAAGATTTTGTAAATGTTCTCTGCTTAAGAAATCTGGAATAGAGTTACTTGATCCTTTGATATGCTCTATAGAAAAATCAAAATTGCTAAAAAGAGCTTTCCATCTAGCAAATTTGGAATCTCCAGGATTTTTCAGATCCTTATTGAGGACTTTGTTCATTACTGCAGCAACAGTCCTTAAAAGAAATATTTTATAGATCAAATAGATTTCAAATTTATGTATGGCATTTAGGGCAGCTTTAATTTCTTTATCCAAAGCAGAATAATTCTTTTCTGCTGCTTGCCAAAGACCAGAGGCAAATTGAATAACCTCTTCTTTTCCTTTATCTCTGACTTGCTTTAGAACTGCTCCCCAGCCAATGTTACTAGCATCTGTTTCCACTATCTTAGGGAGTTCATCATCAGAGATATGCAAGATTGGAAGATTCTTGGTTTTTTCCTTAATATTTTTCACAGCTTGAGTATGGGCATCAGTCCAAGGACCTGGCTCTTTCTTTAGCCTATCATTTAGAAGCTTTCTATCTTGATCACATCCCTTATAAAAATGGCTTATGTAATTCAAACTGCCCAAAAATCTTTGCAGCTGTGCTTTCTCAAGAATCTTATCAGGAAACTTATCTGCAAATTCCACAACATGAGTTTGCAGAGTAATTTGGCCATTGTCAATAATATGACCAAGAAATTTTATTTGAGTTTGAAAAAGCTCAATCTTTTTCTTTGATAGGACTAGACTAGCTTTCTTGATTACCTGTAGAAGATTTTTCAGATGTTTAAAATGTTGATCTATGGATGAAGAAAAGACCAATATGTCATCAATATAAACAATAAGCCAGTCAAAATATGGCTTAAGAGTAGCATCCATAACCCTTTGAAATTTAGCAGGAGCATTTTTTAATCCAAATGGCATTACATTCCATTCATAGTGCCCAGCAGGAACATTAAAAGCAGTTTTGAATTTATCCTTTTCTTTAATGGCCACTTGCCAAAATCCTGATTTTAAGTCAAATTTTGAAAAAATCTTTGCCCCTGCAATTCTAGTGACCAAGCTGCTTTTATTTGGAATGGGGTATGTATCATCAACTAAGACTTTGTTTAAGGGTTTGTAATTTACTACTAATCTAGGAACTCCTCTAATTTGTTTCGAATGTTTATTTACATAGAATCCATAGCAGTTCCAAGGACTAGTAGACTCTCTGATAAGTTCTTTGGCGAGTAAACCCTTAATTTCTTCAACACATAGCTTCTGATATTCAACATTCATTGGTATGGCTCTACTTTTGCAAGGCTTCCCTTGATAGTCTTCTTTATATGGGAGAGTGACTTCATGTTTCTTTTGTTTCCAAAAGGCAGTAGGATTCTCTAAGGAGACTGAGTTAATAAATTCTTGTTTCAATGAAAGAATTCTTTCTTGGATGTCTTCCTTCTTTAGTTGGTCTCTGATTCTGATGATTGTTTGAATCTTCTTAAGCTCTTTTAATGTCTCATTTCTTCTAAGAGTTAGCTGGACAACATCAGAGATTCTTGGGGTAGAGACAAAAGGAAGTTTGACCGTCACCTTGCCCTGTGGAGAAGGTACTGTGATAAAGTATCCTAGCTTTTCTGGAGCTACCATGGTAGAACCATGAGGTGAAACTGCTGCAAGGAAAGGAGTACCAAGGATACAAGCAACTGGAATTTCTGCTTAGAGGAACTTCATCTTTAGACAATATTCTTGAAAACAAAGAATAGCTTCTGGGATCTGAAATGAAATATTATTAGGAATATTTCCTAATCCCACAACCATAGCTTGAGTTTTTTCCCATAAAGAGACAGGAATGACATGCTTATTTAGCATGTTTAAATCTGACCCAGTATCAATCAATGTCTTCAATCTGAAATTTAAGTCTTGGATTTTTAATTCAATCAAGACATGATATTTCTGATGTTACACCTGAAGACTTTCATGTTTATCTTCTTTCTGTTGGTCTAGATTATTTGCCATGGACTTCTTGATTTTGCTAATCTCTCTTCCTAAATCAGATATAGAAAGAGACTGTACTGGACAACTAGTAAGACTAGCTTTTTGAGGAGTCAACTCCCATGAATGAATTTGGAGGTTCTTTCTTTTGTTCCATTCATAGAAAGAGATATAAAGATTCTCTTTTTCCATAAAACTCTTCCAATTTTGAGCTAGTCTAATCTTTTCTTTGTTTGAAGTTCTTCTGGCAAATTCTCTTGCTTCAGGATGGGAAAATAAATCCCAGTTCAACATTTCTTTCATCCATTTTGTCTTTACAAAATATCTTCTGCATCCTTTAGAAAGAGCCATAAATTTATTAATTTCTGAAGAAGATGGTCTTCTGGTATCACTGGGTATATAAGCTTCTTTTCTCAATTTTATTTCTATACAATGGTTATCTTGGATAACCAACACATGTGAATCATGTGGGAAAGGGATATCAGAACATTGAGGATGGGGACACTGATCTTTAGCAGTAGAGTTTGGTGGGGGCAAGTTTGTTCTAGGATTGTGATTTATATGTTCAAACTGTACTCTTTCATTTTCTTCGAATGCAAAAAGAGTGGACAAAGTAATCAAATCCCCACAATCAAAACATTTAACTGCAAAAGGAACTTTTCCCACTTGGCTTGCCAAACCCTGTAATGATGGATGCAAATAGAATGATGGAGGAGGTGGCGGTATGGGCTTTGTACAAGAAAATGATTTGGAAAGATTTCTTTGGGGAAAGGAAATAACTGCAGAGTTAGGGGTCTCTTTTATTTGGGCAGAAGTAATAGATCTCTGTATAGGTACTTTGGGAGTATCAATGACCCAATCGGTGGGGAAAGAGAGGTTTTCCCATTTTATAGTACAATGTTCCATTTTTTGATTTAAGGGATCTGTTATGACTAGAGTGCTTGCCTGGGATTCTTTGCTAGGGGAATGTAGGACTGCAGGAAACATAGTGTTAGTATGCCTAAAACATCCCCTGGCTTGGACAACTATATTCGTTCTAGTAGAACACATATCAAATCCTGTTGTCCTAATCTGTAATTTTAGGATATCTGCAAGATTTTCATCAAAAGTATATACAGAGAAATTTGGATAGCATTCAAAGTAGACTGGTCCATTTGATAGAGGAGCAACAATCCCTCCTATTAGAGAATCGATAAATTTATTATGTGTTAGATCCCTTACTGTGCAGAGCACATATGCATCTATCCCTTGATGTACACGTGCATTTATTCCGATTCTGATACATCCAAAATGTAAGAAGTTTGTCTTATGTCTCTTAGCTTCTTTCTGAACTTCTTTTGGATTTAATAAGGAGATTGTCTGAGTGACATCACTATTCTGTTGTATTGTACTTATGGATTCTTTAACAATAACTCTAGTCACGGCTTTGAGATGGAACATGTTTAGGTCTTGATATACTTTATTTAGAGATATAGGAGGTAGTTTCCATGCAGCTTGAGGATTTATCTCAACTTCTTCTATACTTGCATGGTTTATACTCTGAGATCTATTAAAAGAAAACATTGACTCAAGACTATTTACAGAGTCAGTTCCAGAGGTACTGGTTTCTTCATCATTTTTAACTTCTCTGAAAGATACTGACCTAGAATCCATAATAGTAGATATTACTATTTCTGCACAGGAAAGCAGGGCGTTTAGTCTTATGTCTTCCCGAAAGAAGATTAGACAGGCTCCTGGCCGTCTGCTCAGGCAGAAACTAGAAAATCTTTTCAGGGAGTCGTAGTAGTGGAAACTGTGCCTTTAAACAGCCCGAGACTACTGATATGGCTCAGAATGTGTCGCAAGAGTGGAAACTGTGCCTTTAAACAGCCCACGACTCTTGATACGACACTGGATTCTTTTAAACCACACACGAACTTTATACAGAAACAAAACAAAGAGCGAATAGCTATATCAGATCAAGGAGAGTCTGATAGGCTTAAACGTTCTATCTTTTTGGTTGTTTTAGGGTGATTTTTTTCATTTGATTTTGCCCGAAATCTAGTGAGAAATGGTTAGATTTACATATTTGAGTAGTTAAGTTTATATAATCTGAATCCCTCTTTTTTAAAAAAAAAAACCCAAAAGCACACCTTTTAGCCAGCTCCTTTATTTTTTTTGAAGACCCCAAAGTACAACTTTTAGCCAACTCCTTTAATTTTTTTGAAGCACTTATCTTTTACTTATTATAAAGAATCGTAGTTAAGTATTTGGCCATTTAGAATGGTTGTATCTGAATTATTTTTCCTTTTCCTTTTTGGACGGGGCAATTCTACCTGTGTATATCTTGATAAGTATTTGGCCTTTTGGAATGGTTGGATCTGAATTATTTTTTTTTCCAAATTTTGCTCCTTCAAAGTTTTGTTTGGGATATTTGTAATTTTTTTGATAAACTTGAATTATTCCGAGTAGAATATTGTGTTGTTGTAAATTTTAGTAATTGTCTTTTCAGATTAGTTTTCTAGTAAAGAGTTTGTCTGAAGGTAACAACATATTTTTGGGTTCATAGTTAGGATGATTGGGTAGCATGTTTGTTATCCTTCCTACGTGGATTCAATTCCCTTAAACTAGACATTATTTCTCAGTGGAAAACTAATGACAAGTAGAATGAAGAGAAAATAAGTGAGACAAGTATACAAGTCTTTTCAATTTTCTTCCCAATCAAAACGGTATTAACTGCAACAACTAGTTTCAGATTTATATTTTATTTATGAAGAAATTTAAATATTCTGTTTTTTTGACTCCATAAGTATCATTAAAATTAGATTATATAATTTTTTTTTATGAAATTATTATTTTTCATTATTGAAATTAATTTTTGAATATGTAAATGAATTTTGAATTTTTAACATTTTAAATATGTAAATTACAGAGACTTAATAAGGTAACATTATGGGCCCATTTTGTAAATTCATTATTACTTAATTTCTCTAACATTATGGGCCCATTTTGTAAATTCATTATTACTTAATTTCTCTATATTGTCCACAGAATATGATTATTATCCATGCTGTCTAGATTCATTATTTATTTAATTTCTCTGTATTGTCAATGCTGTCTAGATTGATTCATATTGTTCCTTCCTTACCCAGTAGATCAACATCAATTTCTCTTAATGCATGTTCCATGAGATTCTAAATTATTATACGACCTTCTCACCAGTCTAATTCAGTTGGGAATTGCCTGGCATTTAATTTTTTTTAGATCTACTTTTTATTTTCTATTTTTTTTATATATATTTTTGAACAATTTTTTTTTCAGATCTAATTTTATTTATTTATTTTTTATTTTTTATATATCTTCCGTCTGACCAGATTTTAAAGAAACCGTTTCATCTTTTAAATTTTTAAACAGTGCACATACTTGTTATTGGACTTCGAGCATAACTAATTAATGCTAATTCCACATTGATAAGTCACTTTTTCTATTTGGTGGCAATGACTTGCTAGGTAAAAATTCATATACAGGGAGGTAAACTACCTTGTAATATTGTAATAGATACATAGTGTAGCATGATGGTAGGGCAATATGATGCCTTCTGCATGACAATGTAATTATGGTACTTTTAGAGATAGTTGGAGTTTAGACTCGAGATTTATAATCCTTTTTTCAGTTTTTGTGATGAATCAATCTAAGACATTTTTTGTAATTGTTTGATATGTGAATAATTATATTTTAATATAAATATAAATAAAAATTTTATGTAGAAAAAAAGATACACAGTTATTATTAATAATATGATATTGTATTATTGTAATACTGAAAGTTGAGAACACAATGGTATAGATGCCACCGGTGTATGAGGTTGTATTTAGTCTTCTCTAGCATGAAAACTCAATTATGAACCTAGAAAACTACACATGTCAAATCTTCAAGTGCTTCTACTTGATCCTTCTTTTATTCTCATTGATATCCTATATGCCATATGCCATGGATCAAATTTGTTTGAAGAACATATTGACTTATTTATTTGTCCTCTGCTCTTAGCCTTTAAATAAAAATTTGCAATTTCAAAATCAAATAGGGTATTGGCACATGGATGAGAGTAGACACCAACATCATTCTCTATTGTGATATATCCTTTTATTTTGTTTTTACATTCTTATCTATATGACTTATATCCATTTTATGATTTTGAAAGAGACTTATTTGGTATTAGTTACCCAAAATTATGTCTATTTTGCATGTAATTGAATTTATTGATCTTGCACTTTTTTGCACATTCTATATAGCTTATTTGCATTTTACAAGTAATTGGTTCTAGTATTCTTCTATTCTTTTCTTACACTTTTCTACCTTGTATATTTTTAGGCTTTTCCTTTCCCATACTTTAGGAAATTGTCTTTTGGTTTGCGTGTGAAAGTAGTTGTAGCCCATGACAATAAATAGAAACAGAAAGCGTAGACTAAACATTATACCTTTTGGCAGTTTTTTGGTGTTTTTTTTCGTTTGATTTTGTTTGAAATCTGGTGAGGAATGGTTGGATCTACAGATTTGAGTGGCTAAGTTTGTATAATCCAAGTGCCTCAAGGGTTTTTCAGCATGATGAATCGATTTATGCACTCATAAATACAATTCAAACAACAGAAAACAACGATTTTGTACAGATTTACATCGTCGGATTCCCGCCAAAAAACCCAAAAGGTAGAACGTTTAACCAACACCGAAACATAAAAGTATTAGTGATGTTAGCAATGATGGAGATGTTTTTTTATATTTATTGTCACACCCAACAGAGTAGAGTAGTGCTAGTTTGTGTTGAAAGTATGTATTTATATCATTAAAATTCCAGGTTGTATTAGTTGTTTTTAGTTTTTAATGGTGTAAAAGAGTTTAACTTTTTTTTTTTCCACTGGAAATTTCTCTTTTATATTCATAAAAATATAAAAAGTTCTCTTACAAGTGTCCTTACAAACATAGTTCCTTTGATCTTGTGCTATTTTGGCATCATACATAGCTAACACTGAGCTCATAATTGGAAAAAACTTATAATGTAGGCAACATCCATTATATAGCAAGAAGAGGGAAAAATTCAAAAAATAGAAGTATTGTCCCTCATGGATTGCTGAAAACTATGGCTAAAGAGACCAACACACTTTATCTAGTCTGTAAAAAAATATACCTTTGAAACAATTAAAACATCTTTAAGTATAGAGTGAGCCCCTCATGACCATCCTCCCATTGGTTATAAGCTATGCTTCCATGCAGATTTGTTAAAGCCACTTTAGATAATCTGTCTGCCTCTTGATTCTCTTCTCTAAATATCTGTGCAAAAGTTATATTCCTGAAATAAGTGAGAGTGTCTTTACTCCTTTCCTTCCAACTTTCTAGTGCTACAACCTGGAGAGCTCCCTTCTGATTTATCCAGTCAATAACTATCTTAGAGTCCCCTAGAAAAAGTAAATCTGGAATTGACAATCTTACAACCAATATTAAAGAGGCCCAAGCCCCCAAAAGTTCAGCCCTAGTGTTTGCTCCTCGACCACAGTTTAGGGTCCACAAAATTGAGGTGTTACTATTAATCTTAATCATACCTCCAGCCCCACTTTGTTCACCAAATTGTTGCATTGCCCCGTCGAACCATCCAATGGATATGTCTTCTGGAATATGCACATGTACAGTTCGAGGAAGAGAGTATTTTTCCTTAAATCCATAGTTGTTCGCTGCACCAATAGCTTTGAAAACTATCTTCTGTATTGAAAGGGAATCTGCCTCAAAGATTGTCAAGTTTCTTT
Organism: Picea mariana; assembly: GCA_032191745.1. Taxonomy (NCBI): domain Eukaryota; kingdom Viridiplantae; phylum Streptophyta; class Pinopsida; order Pinales; family Pinaceae; genus Picea; species Picea mariana. The sequence goes on from JASDQU010221075.1 coordinate 7,817, forward strand.
CAAGCAAAATAAACCAGCATAAGAAAGCATGCAGAGTAGGAAAATAGGGATTCTGCTTTGCCCAATTTTTGAAGCATTCATTCACTGATAGACCATTCCATCCACTCGTGAGCTTTAGCGAATTTTTTACCCTATTCCATACTGAAATAGTGAAAGGACAATTCACAAAGAGATGCTTACCAGACTCTCTCTTTCCCTTCCATAGGAAACAAATCCCTTGGCCCACCCAACCTCTTTTTTGTAGATTTTTCCAGGTTAGAAGTTTATTTTCCGCTACCAACCATGCAAATAACTTAAATTTTAAAGGACAATCCCAATTCCACAGGTTTTTCCTCCACCCTCCTACTTTAAATTTCCAAATTTTTGCCACAACTGCATTGTAAACATTTTTGACAGTTAGTTGTCCTGAATTATCACCTCTCGTCCATAATAAAACATCTGGACGATCCTGAAGGTGAATTCCTGATCTTATCAAAAGATTTTTGTACTTTTCCCATTCAGAAGCTAAGTCTCCCTCGAGCTCCAAAGCTGTACAATCTAACCAGGTTGAGAAATGTGTTCCCTGCAATAGATCACAACTCACTTGATATAGCAGGTGAACGTTTTTTTGGTTCAGATTATCAGCTAATTCTTTTGATAAAAAATAGTTATTTCCCATTCCCAAGATAACATCTTTCCCAATAACTATAGAATGTCCTGAGCCCGGATTCCATGCCAGGCATTATAAAACAAGTGGTAAAGAATTGATCAAGTTTTTCCAGGTCTGTGATCCATAAGTCGTAACCACTGAGGCCGATCTTAACCAAGTAGGGACCGATTCATAAGGCAAGTATTTATATTTTATCACCCGGTTCCATATTCCTTTCTTCGTCAATACTCTCCACAGAGTATTAGAATCTAGATCCCTGTAGAAGATGAAGATGTTTCTAAACCCCCAACCTCCATAAAGTTGAGGCCTTGAGGAAAACTCCCATTACAAAAATGATAGCTTTGAATTTTCTTGTTGTCGGACCACAAGAAGGAAAATACCAACTGTCGGATCTTTGTTAGAACAGACAACAGAATGTGCGCTAATGCCAACCAATAAACTGGTAGACTTTCAATACTGTCTTTACTAAAACATACCAGCCTTCCAAAGATAGAAACATGTTACACCAGTGATTGATTCTAAGTTAGAAGTTTTCAATGAGCCAACACCAGTCCTCGCCTTTAAATCTATCTGGTTTTAGGAAGTACCCCTAGTATTTAAAGCCTCCCAATAGATCTTTGAAATAAAGATTAAATGAAAAATTTAACTCGTCAAGAGTTTCCTGCTGAACTCCAGTGTGAAGGAAGGTCGATTTTTACACATTAATTCTCAGCCCTGACGCCTGACAAAAGATACTAAGAATTTTATTGATCTCGATCCATTCAGACATCTTGGATTTTGACATAATAATTACATCGTCCACGAAAAGCATGTGTAAAATATTTATGATTCGAGATAATTTTATCCCTGTCAACACCCCTCTGCTTGACCTTTTTTTAGCATTAAACTAAGACCTTCCATCACGAGTATGAAGAGGAAGGGAGACAAGGGGCAGCAATGACGAAGTCCTCTCTTACTCTGAAAGAATTTTGTTTCCTCCCCATTGATCAGGATTGCATAAATAGTGGAGGTTACACAACCCATTATCTAGTTTGTTGTTGCCAACCCAAAGCCACATTGAAGAAGGATTAACTTCAAATATTCCCAGTTTATGCAGTCATATGCCTTCTTGAGATCTAGATTGATTTTTTTTTGAATTTATGTTGTGCAGGCACTCCTGTGCCATTCCAATAGCATCTAAGATCTGCCTGCCCTTGAGGAATCCCAGTTGTTCCTCTGATAGCGCTCGGGAGAGAATAGGCCAAATTCTCTTTGCTATAATTTTTGCAATGATCTTGTAGCAAAGATTGCACAGAGCAATTGGACGGAAATCAGAGAAAGTATTAGGGCGATTAACTTTAGGAATCGGTGCTATGAAAGTTGAGTTGATATGTGTTATTACTTCTCCTTTTAATCTAGACTCCTCCACAACATCAAGCAAATCCTGCTCGACCAGCTCGAAGAAATTTAGAAAAAATTCTATAGTCCAACCATCTGGCCCGAGACTTTTATCCTTTGAAAATACTTTCAGAACCTCTAGAATTTCCTCCCTTGAGCGAGGATTTTCTAGATTTAAGACTTCCTCCTCCAACATCATTCTAGGAAATAGCTTTACTGTAGCAACCTAATCACCAATATTATTTGTTCTCGTATCTTGATAGAAGGATTTAAAATAATTGGTAGCTTCATCCTTTATGGTCTCTTTATCTGAATGGATCATGCCCGCTTCATCCTTAATCTCCCATATGTTTTTTTTATTTCTTCTAAAGCTGGTGAATCGATGAAAGAACTTTGTATTTTTTTCTTTGCTTGTGATCTAGATAGTCATACTCTTATGTCGCCACCTCTCTTCCTCCTCCAGTAACAGTTTTTTGCGGTCATCCTCCAACATCCTCACCTGATGCTCAAAATCCTCAATCTGTAATCCCTGCGCCTTCTGTCGGAATAGGTCATTTAGACCTCCTTCAATTTTGTCCATCTCTAAATGTTCCTGGAGACGTTTTTCTATTGACCAAGCCTTCACCCGAGCTTTCAGAGTTGATAATATCCTTGCTAGTCTTCTTTGCGCTCCCTCTGTTTGTTGAAGTGTTGCATCGGTCCACACCTCGCGCAACAATGTATCAAAGGAGGCATCGTGTAACCAGGTCAGATTTAACTTGAAAGGATGGGATGTCGTAGATAGTCCTTCATCTAGTTGTAGAAACACTAGGGCGTGATCAGATATATAAGGAAATTCAACCCAAGCTCTATATCTACAAGAGGTTGTGAGAATGTCCTCCACCACATAGATTCTGTCTAATCTCTTTTCTCTTCCTTCAATTCTGGACCTGCCATTTTGCCACGTCGGGACCATCTCAGCAAGAGCCACATCCACCAGTTTGTTTTTTGAAAAAATCTCCTTAAAAAAGCCTGCCAGAGGATCTTCCAGCGCTGACTCTCCCCAAACCTCCTCTGAACTTGTTGTGAATTTCAAGCAACCTGCCATTATCAAATCATCAAATTCTAAAATACCCACTTCGTCAACTTTTTCCCAGAATTTCTCGCGATCTAGACAAGGTCCATACACATTCAGGAGGGACACCTTCATTTTATTCGCTAAGCTAGTACCTGAAAAAAAAATGTTGCCACAACTTAGGACCGGCACTAAGTCAAAGAAAATAGGATCCCATGAAACAAGTAGCCCACCAGAATTTCCAACAGAGGTCACTGCACAGGTCATTCACTCGGGTTTGAGAAAATACAAGAAGTTTCTTTCCTTTTCCGCATCCACCAATGTTTCTTATAGGAAAATTACAATAGGTTGTGTTTTTGCTAAAAGTCTTCTCATGGAGGCCAATTTTACGAGGCCTGCCACCCCTCAGACATTGAGGGAGAGAAGGATCATGATTTTTTCCTTGCAAGGGTTTTCATGCCTCTAAGCGCCTCATGTTCTAGATTAGTAGTAGATTGTTTGGCAAGTAAGGAAACCAAGGTTCCCACCTTTTTACGAGAACTCCTGGTTTTAATAAGAGATAATTCAAGACCCAAACCCAGTGACCACATCGGTTCCTTCCCTGTATCGATACCTACACCCGAGGAATCAATGTGAACACCCTTAGAGCTAGATCTGGTGACTACCTCCTTGCCCAGGTAGGTCAAGATTGGGATGGAGCTTAAGTTTTCTCTAAAGGAGGGAACTAAAGCAGAGATCATCCTATCTAGAGAGTGATCGCTAGTGGTAGGTTCACCATAACCAGAAACAACTAAGGATTCTTCCTTGTTTAGGGATATAGGGAGGGCAGGTGAGCTCAAGTCTTGAAGGGGTTGTGTCTCTGAAAGGGTCACTGGCCAGATAGTAGTTGTGACTGGAGTCAAAAGGTCAGAGTCCAACTCGGTTTTTTTACCAACCTTTGTCTGATGTACCGAGTCCGAAAGAAAATAACTATCTAAGTGATCTCTCTCCCAAGAAGATAGTGAATTATACAATGAAGGAAAAAAGAGTTTAAGCTTACCAGTGAAAGTAGTATCCGTCGGTTCAGGGCTCTCCTCATTCCTTAAACCCGAAAAAAATCCCATGTCTTGATGATCCCGCAAAGGAGTGTAGCTGTCAGCAGGGTTATCCTCTGAGGAGTCCTCCTCTAATAGAGATCCATAAGTCTATGTACAGTCCTTTCAAAAATGTCATGTTCATCTGCAAAGAGAACAATGAAAAGGGAGGCCCAAGTAATCCAACCGTTGGAGGAACAAATGACCCCTTCACTCTATATCCAGTGTTTCCAATAACCTTGCATGAATGTCAACCTCGACAAGAACCTTTTCCATTCTCTTATCAGCAACACGTAGAGCTTGTTCGTCTACCTTAATAAAATGGACTAAAGCATTACGTATCAGCTCCAAAGCCTTTGCATTCCACAACTGAAGTGGTAGTCCCAGGAAGAGAACCCAGAGGTGGCATAAGTTGAAGTAGTCTATTGTTGGGTTGAAGCTGATGCGCCACCACTTCAACATCAAGATTCCTCCCCCATAGCCCCAAAACTTATCTAAGATACACGCCGATTCCTCTGGGCTCTTAAAAATAAAACATAACCAACCTCTCGGTAAAGATAAAAGATCAGGTGAGTAACCCAGAACAGGTTCCCAAGAGAATTTCATCCACTCTGAGAGATTCTGTGTGCATCGAGACCTGTACGCTAGCCTACCCACCAAGGCACATAGTGCAAGGTTGCAGGCTTCTTCTAAGCCAACATCCATACCCTTTACTAAACAATGCTTTTTCCTTTTTTTCTTCCACACTCGCTTTAGATAGAAAGGATCCCCCTGTCGCTCTAAAGTTTTAGGCTCAGAAGGAGGGATAAAATCAACACTCTGTGGATAAATGCCTTATGCATCCTTAGCCTGGGCTCTCCAGACTATTTATACACTCGCAGTTCCCTCCTTTGGCTGTAGTTATACATGCTAGTGTATTCTCAGACCCGTCTCTCTACCTGTCGAATGCGTAGGATGAGTGCAAGCATTATGGGAAAATGGGGACACTGGCTGCTGAGTTGATGAGATGTTAAAATCACAGTTATGACTATTCCTCTTGTAATAATTATTACACAGCTCGTCCACCGATGTTAATAGTCCCTGCCGCTCCCAATGATCCACGTCCTCCGCACCTAGGAGAGTCGTGACCTCACTTTCCATTAGGAAAGTTAAGAAACCTTCGAAAATGTTGCCACCTTAGGGAAAGACTGATATAATTGTCAGTTTCCTAGTCTTATCAGATGGGAGAGAACCGAGAAAACCGGTAGAGTAATGAATGAAGAGGTCACGTAAACTACTAACAATAAAGAGTCTGCCCACTATCCTCTCACTCCATTAATAAGATCTCATCTGCATCATTAAATTTGTTGAAATCTAGTTGATATACAACAAAATTCTAAACCGAAAGGGTGAGCTGACAAGAGTTCATTGGATAGAGCAGTAACTTAGACAGTCTCATGGGGCTATAAGGGATGAACCAAAATGTAATATACCAAATATAAAAAGTATGTAGAACAGAAATAAAATGCTAGAAATGGCATAATAACAATAATATAACCAGAACAATAACCACAATACCACTGAAATAATATAAGAATAACAACAGAAATAACACTTTGATTATGAAAGTGATGTTCACTGGCCTCTTCGAGGGGGAAACCTCCAGTTGAGCAAAGATCTATTACAATAATATCCAAACTAGGGTTCTCATACCCTCGACTCCTATTTACTAAATATGTCTATCAAAAAAAACATCTAGAGGAAGATCCTTCTAGAAGCGGAAGCTTCTATTAGGTCTTCTTACATTCGACTTATTCTATTTTATTTCAATGCCTTATTAATATTGACCTTTATTACATCCGAATATATTTTTCTACCTATGTGCGGGTTAGGACCCTAACATGTCCTCCCCCTTAAAAACAACCTTGTCCTCAAGGCTTGAGATGTGGAAATTGCTGCAGAATCGTAGTTGATTCCCAAGTGGCATCTGCTGGAGTTCTATATTCCACTGGACTAACACTTCCTTGATGGTTCTCTGACGCAGGCGATGCTCACATTGGTCCAAAACTGTTTTTGGTTGTAGCCAAATGGATCCTTCTTCGACTAACTCGGGAAGGTTGCTTTGAATTTGGAACTTAGTTCCAATCACCTTCTTTAAGCATGAAACATGAAAAACATGATGTAGCTTCAAATGACTGGGAAAATCTAACTGATAGGATACTTATCCCACACGCTTGAGAACGGTATAAGGCCCATAAAATTTGGGCGCTAGCTTCTGACAATGCTCAGCCTTGAGGGAAGTTTTCTTGTAAGCTTGTAGTCGAAGAAAAACCTGATCCCCTTCTGCAAATTGACATTCAGAGAAACCTTGATCTGCTTGTTGCTTCATGTGATTCTGTGCCATGACCAAATTCTCTTTGAGGGTACAAAGAATAGCCTCTCGAACTGTAAGTGTTTGGTCAACTGCCTGGACCTTTGAGACACCAGGTAAGTATGAGAAAATTGAAGGTGGATTTTGTCCATATACCTCTTAAAAAGGAGTCATGCGTGTAGTTGTATGGTATGAAGTGTTGTACCACCATTCAACTAAGGGTAACCATTGACCCCACTGATTTTTCTTTTCCAAGGAAAAACACCTCAAATATGTTTCCAAACACTTGTTGAAAACTTTTATTTGACCATCAGTTTGGGGATGTTAAGTTGTGCTGAGGTGCAATTGGGTGCCTTGTAGCTTGAATAGTTCTTGCCAAAAATTGCTTGTGAAATTTGGGTCGCAATCACAAATAATAAAGTGTGGCATGCCATGAATCTTGAAGACCTGATCCATGAAAATTTGAGCCACCGTGGATTCTATAAATGGGTGTTGAAGAGCGCGGAAATGAGCATACTTGGAAAGGCGATAAAAAACCACCATGATGACTGGTTTATTTCCCGATTTGGGTAAGCCTGCAATAAAATCCATAGAGAGATCCTTCCAAATAACAGGTGGAATCGAAAGCGGTTGTAGTGTGCCCAGAGATTTGACTGTTTCTCCCTTATTGCATTGACACACATCACATTCAGCGACAAAATTACGAATGTCCTATTTCATACCATCCCAGAAAAAAGAACGTTTGACCCTGTCATAGGTTTTGGTGAACCCGGAGTGCCCCATTGTGGGTGTAGCATGAACCTCAGAAAGTATCGTGGATTTAAGTTTTGATTGTTTACTTAAATACAAACAGCCTTTGTATCAAAGCTCATCATGGAGCCGAGAGTACCCTGGGGAAGCTGGAGCATTGGACTGTAATTGTTGGATCAGATGTAAACTTTTGTGATCTTGTAGC
>JASDQU010221077.1:0-17831 GCA_032191745.1 Picea mariana
ACATTTGTCTTGTCTAGGCACAATAGGGTCGACTTGTCAATATATATATATATATATATATATATATATATATTATCTTTTTCTTTATCCACAAAAGGGGATAAGAATATTCTTTGCAGTTACACAATATTTTAACACCTCGATCCCCTTTTTTGAGTATGGCTTACATTCATGACATGCATATGTTCTATGCTAACTAGTTTTGGAGAGTTACATATGTGAAGGAGCTTAATTTTGGTGTCGAATCATCCAGGTCTCTACAACTTTGATTTGAGGTACCTGCGAATTTGAAGAGAGTCAGAGTTGGAGTTGGTGGAGAGAAAGGGATTGGTGATCTCCATAATGCATTCTCTATGTTCCTTGATGGTATTGCTTCCCAATTGCCTCTTCAATGTGGTAGTGCCTTCGATGATTACTTATTAATCCTAGCTAGTTCAATAAACCATGTGAAGATTTACTTTGTTTTTTGTATTAATCTTATAAACATGATTGGTCACTTTGATGAGAGCTTGTTTGAATGATGGTTCAAGTGGTGAAAGGGCTTGTCTCCAACTATTCTTATTCGACCAAGTTAGCCATGTGTTGGGCCTGTAGGCAGGAAGGTTGCCATTTGCAAGCCTTCCTTTCCTATTGTAAGAATACCAATGTATTCTATTATCTACTGCTAATAGAAAGTTGTTTGCAATTTAGACAAAAAGAGAGAAAAAAGAAAGAGAGAAAATTTGACAATACTACTCATTGTTCTTATTTGGATAGTCTTTTTCTTGGGATCTATTCTGCAAAATGCTTAATTACATCTGATTTTTTCATTGGATTAGAGAATCTGCATGTACCATGTCAATCTGGATTATGTGTTGCATGACAATGCTTGATTCCTTGATGAGTCTTCTGGTTTTAAATTTCATGATTGATGTTTAGGGTTTCATGAATGACAACTTCTTTAGCATTAGCAATGTTATCCCCATTTTGTGGATAACTAAGGAGATGATGTCTCGAGGCCCTTAGGTTGTAGATATGGAGTGTCGAGAGACTACATGACCAACAGTTCCCTTTGCATAGATGGAAAATCCACTCATCACCATAGATGGTCACAGGTTTACATAAGGCATCCACCACACCAATTGGCTTCCAGAAGTCAGTGGGCTTAGCTCCATGAGGTACAAGTCAATATTATGGTGAACATCATTTCAATATCTAAATCATTTGATTATGTTGTATTTTAGATTGCTCTAGATTTCATGATATGTGCTTGGACATTATGTCTTTTTCCCTGCTTCACCTTGGTGGTTGGCATTGTTCCCTAGTAAGTGGTCTTCTTTGGGAATGGGTTTTCTACTGGGAAATCCCTTAATGAGATATCGTACCATTCTCGACCATACTTACCATTTTCCATCATTGTTCCCCTCCATTTCCTTATCTCTTGGGATTTTAGGGTGTATTGACCCAAGACGGGGTTGTCCCTCATTCTATGGGAGGAAGCGGTTAAAGGCCCAAAGGAGTTGGTATTGGGTAAAAGATAAAAGCCTTATATAAACCTTTCATATGCTTCACCCAGGGATCACCCAAGAAAGTAATGAAACACTTATCTTTGAATAAAAGGGGACCCACAATATAATAAACATGCTTAAAAGGTTAGTTGAAGGATAGGAGGTTTCATCATGAGCTGACCTATCATGTCCATGAATATATAGTGGTATGACATTTTCATCATCTGGTCAGCAAACTATGGCAACGACTCTCAGTTGCATGGCTGAGAGAAAGGGGGTCGCATCACGATCCAATGTTCTCATTTCCATTTGGTATTTGTGGGTGACATTGCCACCACCTAGTCACCATGCCAGGGCAGTGACTTTCAATCTCTCCTTATGCTATTATGAAAGAAAATATAAAGAAAGAAAGATAAAAGGCTAATGATGAGCTTTGAAAAAGTGCATTTCCAACGAAGGTACCACAAACCCTCTACAAAGGCACCCATGAATGAAACATTATGACCCATAGTATGTCATGAGCCCTATGCCCACTTAGTCTTGACCCCATCCACCTCACACACTTTACATGGCTTAGAGAGGGACCTCTTGGAAGTTCTCCTTGACCTAGGGCAAGATCTACCCAATATGACACCTCATCAACCCTCCCATACTTAAGCTTGACAAGTCACATAGTGTCTTTGAACTATTAATTGTTTGATATGGTGATCTTTGATGCACATGCTTGGATGGCTTATTTATTGATTGGATAAACTTATCATGATGTTATGACTTGAGATACTTGGAGGGCGTGTTCATTTGTCTTTGCAGGACCTAGCTGGTGGACAATTTTGGGAGAACAAGCCTAGCTTGGGCTTCCATGGGACTACAAGCCCACAAGTTGGATGTCAGGGTCCTGCATGCCAGATGAGAGAAAGATAATTTGGACATCCTTGATGATGACTTGGATGACCTAGCCCACCCATTGCTTGCCAAACAATTTGCACAGAAGGGGAAAAACGTCCCATTTTTTAGCATGACATCATGACTATGGGTTCTAGGGATTGGTGGTGAGGTGCCACTCATTTGCACTTGAACGTTTTGAGGAGAAGAGGGTCTTCACAATGATGAGATCACCTAGATGATTGAGACGTGGCCTTGGGAGGCCCTTCCATACTTATCCAACACCAACGACCTCCTCAAAGTGGCAAAACGTCCCCTAAAGGGGTGACGTATTCCTATATTAGGGTTTAATTTGTGCAAAAGATGAAATTTTAAGTGAATTTTTTAATATTATTGTGTTAACAGGGCAAGATTAGGGTTGTTGACCCCTAATATTGTGTTTTACTCCTTATTTTGTGGACAAGCCATGTTGGCTAATTTTCGTACAAATAGAGATCATAAGATTTCATTCAAAATCACAACTCTCCTCTTGTGAGAGGCTTTGGTTTGAAATTTTCAGCCTCCTTAGATCTTTTAGATCCTATGCACTTGTGTATGGCTATGGTTGTGAATGGTTAATGGAAGAAGTGATGTGCTAGCCTTGGAAAGTTATTTTCTAGCTTTTGTGGTGGATTGTCTTAGCATCTCTCTTGATCTTGGTATGATTTTTACTCTTTTGCTATCATTTTATTCAAGTCAAGTATTATTTATTCTAGGAGCTAGGTGGGAAGTATAAGGGCATACACCCCCACCATAGTCTTTGCCATTTTATTGCTTTATCTCATTGATTAAGGGTTTGCTAAGAGAAATACAAGGGCATACACCCTCTTAGCTTAAATCCTAGCTTAGAGAAACTTGCCTTGGGGAGTAAAAGGGCTTACACCCCTAAGGAGGTAGCTTATCTAAGCTCTTTGTGACTCCATTAACCCAATAGTAAATACACTAGTCATTAATTTTTCGCATTGGAGAAATAAAATATTGCATTGGGAAACGTGAATTTTGGTCATTTTTTACCTTTTGCAAAGTGGATTGTTTTCCTTATGCCTTGGGAACCTCACAACCATTAGGGAGTTCCCATATAGGGGGTACTTATTGTTGTTGTTAAAAATTTACATCTTCATCCATTAGGGTTGCATAAACCCTAACATACTTGCTTTAATAACTGTCTTGTCAACCATTGGATTCCGCCCAAAGTTTGTACACTTATTCTCCTTGGCCTAGCACACTTTTTGGAAAAGTTTGAGGGGATTTCATTGGCTTATTTTCTTGTTGTAATACATTGAGTGTTACAACCATAAGGCTAATATAATTTGCTACAGACAATTGTCTACAACAACCTTATATTTTATGCTAAGAGTCTTGGTTTTTCATCTTGAGTTTAGCTAGTCATTTACTAGTTTTTCTCTTGCATTTTCTACTTGATCGTTAGCATTTATTAAACAAATCATAGTATATTTTTCTTGTTGATATATACTATCATATATTTCTGCAAATTAGGGACAAGAATCTTAACTTGTTGATCCAACTAACATATATTGTTGCAAGGTGTGTTTTCTTATGTCTCGGGAAAGTACAATAATCTGAAAAAACACTATACTTGTGGGGCAGCCTTTACTTGACTTACAAGGCATCTCTCCCTACCCTTCATTCAATTTAGACTTGACCTATAGGGGATTCATTTCCATCCATCTTCATCTCCATCTCAACCCCCCTAGGGTCACTGTGATCGCCTCCCTAGAGTGACCTAGTCACCCTTGAAGTGTGGGACCTACATCGAGGTGGAATTGGGTGTAGGATTCTCAAGTTGTAGCAATTGTTTTGTGGTTGGGTCGGGCTTTGCCCAACCTACAACTTGTGCCATAACATTTTGGCACCGTTGCCGAGGAAGATTTTGAATCTTCTTCGTACACTAATGACACTTTAGTAAGCTATCCCAAAGCCTTTCCCTTAGCTTGCCCGACAAATCCACCCAAGGGACGTTCCCTTTCCCCTTTTCTTGATGATCTCATCTTGAAGCTCATCTGGCGACTCCACCTTCCCAAAACCCACTTTTCCCTTTTTCCCCTTTCATCCCTTGTTAAGCCTTGAGCTCGTCTGGGGACTCCATCGAGGTATTACCCTAAGTGATGAAACCATGGCCTCATGGGACTTACCATGGACATTCCATAATGTGTATCGTTCTCTTGATGTTCAAAATGTCCTTGGCTATCCAAATCATTGTCCAACAGAATGGAGAGCAAGTTGCTTCAAATTTGACAGTGATCCAACCCTAGCAGTCATCCATCTCGTGAATTATATGAAGTATGCATCGAGATTAAATGTGCTACATGAAGATGCGCTAATGAAAATTTTCATGTCTTCACTGGGATAAAGTCAAAAGGATTGGTTTGTACACTCATGTGATCCAAAGTGTATCCCTTCTTCTACAAATCTCATTGAAGAATTTCTCAGGCAATATTGACCAACTACTCAAAGCTTGCAATATGCTTTCCAAGAGATCGAACAAACTCTTTGCTGAGAAGGTTTTCCGATCAATGATGAGACCATATATGAAGAAAAGCTTGAAGAATATCCTGATGAAGAAGATCCAGATGAGACATATGATGAAGATGAAGTATCTACTCTTCCACTTGATGAGGACATCCAAACCTCTGCTCCTCCTGCACATAAAAAAGAGAACATGATGAGTTATAATCCTTGTGAGAACTTTGATGATGCTTTATTCCATGACCTTGAAAGTGAATAAGTGTCGGAGGAAACCTTGGATATGACAGGTCCCCTTGAATAAAAGAAAGCAAAGAACTGTGCACTCAGAATCAAGCCTCTTATGATGAAGAGGCGATGGAGGGGCTTGTCTATAAAAATAAAGAAGAATTATGATAAAGCACAACATATTGAGGCACTGCTATATTTGATCTCATTTGATGAAGGCAAGGTTGTCCAACCTTGTTTACCTCTTAATGTTGAAAAGGCGACCAGTCTCAATGATGCAGAATTTGAAGGTCTGGTTGAATACATCCATGCCTCTACACCTCCCGCACACAAAAATGAAAAGATGGTCAATTTTAGTCATATTGATGGTCTTATGAAAGTACCCTTCAATATGGTTGATGATCCTATAGACACTTTCATTCAGACTGGCAGACACAGATGGGATCTTAGTTGTCTTAAATTTGATAGAGACCCCATCTATAACATTGAGGTTAGCTCTCAAGCAGAGGGGGTGTCAACATCAGAGGAGTGGTCCTCATACGTATATGATTCAGATGTTTGGAAGCCTAGTGATGATATGGTTACATATTTTTTCTTCCCCTTCGAGGATGACTTGTCACAACATACTCAGAGTGATCTTCAATCATCTTTTGGTACATACCCTTTTGAGGATGCAGATTTATTTTATCAGGACTTCCAACCGTTGTGCTCAGATTTTGAGGAATACCAGGACGTGGCCACCTCAGAGCGGTCATAGGTTCATTCTTCAAAGCGGAAGTATTTTCATATTAGAGATTCACAGGGGAAGAGGCAGTGTTTTTCTACACCTGAGATTGTTCCTTGCCTCTTACCCTCTTCTCCAAGAGACCATGCAGTGTTCTTCCGATCTCTCATTTCCTCTTAGTCCTCGACCATCAGCGAGTCTTTGTGCATGGATGAATATGAGTCTTCGTCTACATATAATATCCCCTTTCAGAGATGGATTGATCAGTCTTGTGGCTACGCTTTCAGGCAAGATGATCGAGATTTTGGTTTCTCTTTCCAACAATATTTCCTCCCTCCTGCCCATCCTCATGAGTTTTATTTCATAATTGATTATATTCCTACTTATGCTCATGATTTCTATGTGTTGGACTTATCTTTTTTGTTTCACATGATTAAGCACATGGGGAAATATCTTTGTCCGATGATCAGGTGGTTGCAAAGGTTGTATGATTTCACCTAACACATTTGGGACTTGATCTTTAGGGTACCAGGACCCCAGGTAAGTAGGTAAGTCATTTTGATTCCCTGCATTTTCATTTTGATCACTCATAGTAGTTTAGATGCATTTCATTTTCATTTTTCTACTTGCATATTGATTTCATGCTTAGTTTAGATTTTTTTGAAAAAATGTCAAAATTTTCTTTTTCTAGCTTAGCTGGTTTGGATTATGATCATATGAAAACAAGGATGAGTAGGCCATCCTGCACTTGACCGTTTGATGTTTACTTGTAGGCAAATGTCTATCAGGAGATGTTGTGGTTCTCATGCACTCTACTACGAACACATGTCCCCAAGTAGGAGCCAAATCTTATCCCCATTTTGTGGATAACTAAGGAGATGATGTCTCAAGGCCCTCAAGTTGCAGATATGGAGTGTCGAGAGACTACATGACCAACAATACCCTTTGCACAAATGGAAAACCCACTCACCACCACAGATGGTCACAGGTTTACATATGGCATCCACCACACCAGTTGACTTCCGAAAGGCAGTGGACCTTGCTCCATGAGGTATAAGTCAGTATTATGGTGAGCATCATTTCAATATCTAAGCCATTTGATTATGTTGTATTTTAAATTGCTCTAGATTTCATGATATGTTCTTGGACATTATGCATTTTTCCCTGCTTCACCTTGGTGGTTGACATTGTTCCCTAGTAAGTGATCTTCTTTGGGAATGGGTTTGCTACTGAGAAATCCCTTAATGAGCCATTGTACCATTCCCGACCATACTTACCATTTTCCATCATTATTCCCCTCCATTTTCTTATCTCTTGGGATTTTAGGGTGTATTGACCCAAGAAGGGGTTGTCCCTCATTTAATGGGAGGAAGGGGCTAAAGGCCCAGAGGGGTTGGTGTTGGGTAAAAGATAAAAGCCTTATATAAACCTTCCATATGCTTCACCCAAGGATCACCCAAGAAAGTAATGAAACACTTATCATTGAATAAAAGGGGACCCACATTATAATAAAAATGCTTAAAAGGTTAGTTGAAGGATAAGAGGTATCATCATGAGCCGACATATCACGTCCATGGATATCTAGTGGTATGACATTGTCATCATTTGGTCACCAAACCAGGGCAGTGACTTAGTTGCATGGCTGAGAGAAAGGGGGTCTCATCACGAGCCAATCTTCTCATTTCCATTTGGTATTTGTGGGTGACATTTCCACCACCTGGTCACCACACCAGGGCAGTGACCTTCAATCTCTCCTTATGCTATTATGAAAGAAAATATAAATAAAGAAAGATAAAAGGCTAATGATGGTCTTGGAAAAAGTGCATTATGGATGAAGGTACCACACACCCTCTACAAAGGCACCCATGAATGAGACACTATGACCCATAGTATGTCATGAGCCCTATGCCCATTTAGTCTTGACCCCATCCACCTCACACACTTTACATGGGTTAGAGAGGGACCTCTTGGAAGTTCTCCCTGACCCAGGGCAAGATCTACCCAATAGGATAGCTCGTCAACCCTCCCATACTTAAGCTTGACAAGTCACATAGTTTGTTTGAGTTGTTAATTGTTTCATATGGTGATATTTGATGCACATGCTTGGATGGATTATTTATTGATTGGATTAACTTATCATGACGTTCTGACTTGAGATCCTTGGAGGGCATTTTCATTTGTCTTTGTAGGACCTAGCTGGTGGACAACTTTAGGAGAACAAGCCTAGATTGGGCTTCCATGGGGATACAAGACCACAGGTTGGATGTTAGGGGCCCACATGCTATATGAGAGAAAGATGACTTGGACGACCTTGATGATGACTTGGACAACCTAGCCCACCCATTGCCAAATGATTTTCGTAGGAGGGTAAAAACATCCCATTTTTAGCACGACGTCATGACTATGGGTGCTAGGGCTTGGTAGTGAGGTGCCATTCATTTTCACTTGAACGTTTTGAGGAGAAGAGGGTCTTCACAATGATGATATCACCTAGATGCTTGACATGTGGCCTTGGGAGGCCCTTCTATACTTCTCCAACACCAACGACCTCCTCAAAGTGGCAAAATGTCCCCTAAAGGGGTGACATCATCCTAGATTAGGGTTTAATTTGTGCAAAAGATGAAATTTTAAGTGAATTGTTTAATATTATTGTGTTAAGGGGGAAAGATTAGGGTTGTTTACCCCTAATATTATGTTTTACTCCTTATTTTGTGGACAAACTATGTTGTCTAATTTTTGTATAAATATAGATCATAAGATCTCAATCAAAATCATAACTCTCCTCTTGTGAGAGGCTTTGGTCTGATTTTTGGCCTCAAATTTTTTATCTCTTGTGTACTTGTGTATGGCTATGGTTGTGAATGGTTAATGGAAGAAGTGATGCACTAGCCTTGGAAGGTTATTTTATAGCTCTTGTGGTGGATTGTCTTAGCATCTCTCTTGATCTTGGTATTGTTTTTACTCTCTTTCTATCATTTTATTCAAGTCAAGTATTGTTTATTCTAGGAGTTAGGTGGGAAGTATAAGGGAATACACCCCCACCATAGTCTTCACCATTTTATTGCTTCATCTCATTGATTAAGGGTTTTCTAAGAGAAGTATAAGGGCATACACCCTCTTAGCTTAAACCCTAGATTAGATACACTTTCCTTGGGGAGTAAAAGGGCTTACACCCCTAAGGAGGTAGTTTCTCTAAGCTCCGTGTGACTCCATTAACCCAATGGTAAATATACTAGTCATTAATTTGTTGCATTGGAGAAATAAAATATTGCATTAGGAAACATGAATTTCGGTCATTTTTTACCTTTTGAAAAGTGGATTGTTTTCCTTGTGCCTTGGGCACCTAACAACGATTAGGGCATCCCCATATATGGGGTACTTATTGTTATTGTTACAAATTTACATATTCATCCATTAGGGCTGCATAAACCCTAACATAATTGCTTTAGTAACTCTCTTGTCAACCATTGGATTCCGCCCAAAGTTTGTACACTTATTCTCCTTGGCCTAGCGCACTTTTTGGAAAAGTTTGAGGGGATTTCATTGGCTGATTTTCTTGTTGTAATACATTGAATGTTACGACCATAAGGATGATATAATATTCTGCAGACAAGTGTCTACAACAACCTTATCTTTTATGCTAAGAGTCTTGGTTTTTCATCTTGAGTTTAGCTAGTTAATTACTATTTTTTCTCTTGCATTTTTTACTTGTTCTTTAACATTTATTGAGCAGCTCATAGTATATTTTTCTTGCTTATATATACTGTCATCTATTGCTGCAAATTAGGGAAAACAAACTTAACTTGCTAATCCAACTAACATATATTGTTGCAAGGTGTGTTTTCTTGTGTCTCGGGAAGGTACAATCATTCGAAAAAGAAATATACATGTGGGAAAGTCTTTACTTGAATTACAAGGAATATCTCCATACCCTTCATTCCATTTAGACTTGACCTATAGGGGCTTCATTTCCATCCATATCCATCTCCATCTCCATCCACCTTGGTTCACCAAGATCGCCTCCCTAGAGTGACCTAGTCACCCTTGGAGTGCAGGACCTACATCGAGGTGACATTGGGTGTAGGATTCCCAAGTTGTAGCACTTGTTCCGTGGTGGGGTTGGGCTTTTCCCAACCTACAACTTGTGCCATAACAAGTAGGAAATGAACATTTTGGAGATGATGCAAATGGAATGGTGGTTCATTGCTATTCTACAATGATAATTAGATTTGTGCAGGATGAAGATTCTAGATTGAATCTTATTTGTATTTCGTGTTTGATATGAATTCAATAAAGCTCGCAAACTGTATATAGATATCTAAGGGTTTTTTATGTTTCTCTAAATATGCATCGTTTTACAATTTTAACCACTGTTTTATGGGGGTGATTATGGCTAGTTGGATAGACTTCGTATATTGTTTATGCTTTCTGCATGCTACCAAACGATTACAAGTGTTTATAGAGGAGCTATGCTACATACCGAGAAGAACAACATTAATAAGACAACAATAGTACATGACACAAACAACTTGATTCTTTTATCTCGGTTATAACATTGTTTGTACAGAAAATTGTGCAATGTTTTACCACAGTAATACATAAGATGAAATCTAACTAATGTTTGTGTTTAAATACCATTGAATGCACATCAAAATTGCATGATGTTGTACTATTCTCCTTTTTTCAACAAATTCTCAGCTCTTGGTTCTCTTTATAAACAAACAAAACTTTAATTCTGGCCCATTTCTATACTCAAATGAGCTTCCAAGACCATCCTCCTTGAACATAACCATTTTTTCCTTTTTGATTCGATCAAATGAATGTTATTCATACAAAATGATCAAGACTGGTCTCTATTTTCATATCATACCTGATCTGTATACAATGGACTACCTTGGGCAGCCTTCACAACTCACTTCAAGGTCAACATGCAAAGACTATATTGTCATGTCATTTTGCTTGATCCGTTTATGGATATGAACCTAATAATATTGGAAATGAGTATTTAACCTGCAAAAGATCGCCATCTCACAACTAGCTACTCCAACAACCTTGTGGTCAGTTTATGCTTCTGTCAAGGATGATTTGCGAGCTATATAGCTATTTTCAACTCTGCTTAGGAGGGTACCTGCCTTGTATGATATGGATAATCTCCAAACAACTTACTTAAAAAGTTCGTTACCACAAGCCTATTTTGTCATTCCCACAGAGGGTTGATTCAAATTCAACTAGAATGTTTGAAAGAGGGGTGCGATTAGGCATGTTCAGGTCTCTAAGCACTTGAACCAAAGGATTTTCAAGACCCACGGTCAACTACTAAGGACCTATGCAAGGAAGTTTGTTTCTTTTGTATGGTTCAAGTTTCCTATTTAAAATACTCTTAAGGATATCAAAACTTGAGCCAATCAATGTAATAGACTCAACTCAATCTTTTGGGCTAAGGAATCCCATGGGACACCTAGATGACTATCATCATGGACCATTTGGAGGATATACGGTCATGGAAATGATAAATGTATGTGCAAGATATATTTTTATTGGAGCTAGCCATCTTGTAAGCAGTGCTCATCAAAGATAATATATGAACTTTGGACAAGTCTAGGTTCATATGTTACCTTTCCCTTTGATACAATCAATTTGTGTATGGAGGACATGATGTTGTGAAATGTCAAATAGAAGTCCTATCGTGAAAATGTAATGATGGCCATTTTACAATGTGATATATGCAATAGTGCAATTTTGCTATCCTTGCACCTGCGTTGGGACTAGAACTATGCCAAGGACCAAGATACGGTAATTTGGAATCATCTTTCTGCCAACATTAGTTCTATGTCAGGTTCCACAAGTGTGACAATAGTTATCAACTTTTCCCACTTCAATGGCAGTGCACCATGTCAATGCACACTCATTATTGAAAGGGACCACTCAAAGGATGAGATGGGTGATCAAGTCACACTTTGTCATCAATGACTTTGTGAAAGCAATGATCAATTAACATGGAACAAGGTAATGAGAATATATCTATAATTTCTTACTCTTGCATTTATTTGAGATTCTCTTGTGGATGTTCCACATTGTATTGCTAAAATATACTTATAAGTAGCATGTAATATAAAATTGCATATAAATGATACCTAACCTTTGTTTTTAGATTTATGTGGTGAGTATTTTTGAAGTTGTTTGCCAGATAATCCACAGTTGGTGTCATTTTTGTCGATGTTTCGAATCCGAATCGGGATTCATCACCAGGACTAATCGTCCTGATGATGAATCCCGATTCGGATTCGAAACGTCGACAAAAATGACACTAACTGTGGATTATCCGGAAAACAACTTCAAAGATACCTAATCTTGTTCAAGTATATTCATTGTGCATTGTATTGTACAAAATTGCACCTCATATGTGGGTAATTATTTTGTGTAATATCATTGAGCAACACATTTTTCATTGCTAATCTATACATGGCACATAACTCCTTCCTTAATTAGACATAAGAGCACGTTTGCACTTGTTTATTATGGATTTTATGTTACATTGCACATACCCTTGCCACAATACTCATCATGTTAACAACTAACACAACCCTCTATGGTGCAATTTGCTAAGTTTTTACACATACATGATAGGTTACACTACTTCAAGTTTCTCAATCCCCCTTGGAGCCATATCATTGGTATCAAAGCTTAGAGGGGTACATATGACTCTATTCAGTAATTGGTAGCAATGTTAGAAATATTAAGTTTGACCCAATTGTTGATTGAGTTGGATGAGTTGGACTTGGGTCAAAGTACAAGAAGAACAATTTGATCCAACTCCTTAATGTGACCTCCTTTCACATTCAACGCAACCTTCATTGCCAAGTAACACTAACTCTATCAATTCCTACTTGGGTATGTATATGACCCCAACCTTTATGTGCATATTGTGAATAGTCTTCTCCTATATTTTATGATATTATGGTCTTTACTTCTCTTTATATTTGTTATTATGAGTATTTGGTTTAAGGGAAAATCGCACTACGTTGTTCCCATGTTTTTTTTTTTTTCGGGCTTTGCTTGTAACTTCATGGATGTGACTTTAGCTTTCTTGATTTAATGCACTGGTCATATATTTCTTGTGTCTTAATTTCTAACGTTTTACTTGTGTTTTACCTTCTTTTTTACTTATACCTTTTAGTTATCTAAAACCATATCATATTGGATGGGGATCACTGCAAAGTTAAATGACTACATAATCAAAGGATAAGCTATTGTAGTGAGAATCCATGAATGTAAGGACAATCACCACTATCTATCACCTGAATCATTTGTAGGACCATAAATATTTGTCTAAGTTATGAATCCTTGAGAAGTTCCTTCACTCTGCTTGATCTGGATTATATAGGGAAAGAAATGAAACATACACAGAAATTTAGCAGAGAGCATAGTAATATAGTGAAAACCCAACTATTAATGAATAAAATAGCGAAATAGTCTAGAACACAAACTTGTTAGAATGGTGGTAGTTTATGTCTAAAGAGAGAGAGAGATGTTGTCTATTCTCATTCACAAAAGGATAATATAAAAGGCTAAAGAATTGTCTTTTAACATAAAGTAAGAACCCTAAAGGTCCAAAACCCTAACCCTAGGAGGAAAAGCGCCAAGGAAAATTTTAGGGGCTAAATTTCGCCCATGGGCTAATTTTCCATGTTTTTTCCCAAAAAACAATTCTCCATTCTAAAAATTATTTGCCCAAATTCTATAGGACAAAATTATTTTACCTTTAAAATCGCCAAAATTTTATAAAAACTATATAAAATCCTTAGAAATTTGAATATTTTAACAAAAATATCGCCAAACATTTATAGTTGACATACAAAGGACTAGTAAGATTCACCAAGGTTTCTACATTTCAAAATAAATTTCCATCCTTAAAATTATCCCTGGAAGTGCCATAAGGTGTTTTTGGGTCCCACGGTGGTTAGTTACTACATCAACTTCCCGAAGGCGCAACATTCGCATACAATCTCCATTTGGGGCATATAGTAGCTCGTTGGAAAGCTCTAACTAAGGACTGCAATATTTTGGTGGGGCCTTAATGTGTCTCATTCAAACCTAAGCCCCAAAATTTCCCAAAAAACGTCGTTTAGGGCCTCAAAACGGCCCCTGAAGTTTAGGACCCAAAATATCATAACAAAATTGCCAATATGGAGAACCCTGTTGAGTCAGTGGAAGAGATGGGTGGCCTCCCATATCCGCATGGATCACTCCCCGCCTTCTTCTTCATGCAAATTTGTATTTAAATAACTTGGGTAAGTTACACAATGAGATTATTTAGTTAATGAAGTAGCATAAATGGAAATTTAGGGTTCCTAACTTGGTCTCTAAATAAATTTAACTTGACCCATGGGTAACCACCACTAAAGGAAAGTCTAATAGATATTTGATGAAATAAAATCATAACGAAGCTTTAGGGATTCTTAATTTAACAAAAATAATTTGTTGCATTCCTACTACATTTTGTTGGAAACACCCTTTGTGCCAAGAACCATGCATAATAAGCTTCTTTAATATGACCTAGTGCTGAAAGATAAATGAGGATATATAGATTTCTTATAGACTAAAATATGAGATCTATTGATCTTACTCACACAAATGGATAAGGTATAGTGGTGGTACGAATTCCCAACAAAATAGTTGAAAAAAACCACCTACACAAAATGACTATGCAAAGAAATTAGGCTTGGACAACTCCTTTATTTTCTTCTCTTTCCAACATGCAAGTGTTGCTTTCGTGCCTTCTTGTGGTTTTACTTTAGGAGTGTATCCTAGTTCATTTTTATCTTTTAAGATGGAGAAATAATGCATGATTCCCACCTTGTATGATTTTGTAGGTAGGATTAATGGTGGAGGAAACCATGGCCTTTTCAACCAAGGATAAAAGAGAAAACGTATATCCCAAAAGATCTACACAGGGCATACCCTAACTTGATTTTCAACACCAATTTCCATTGTCTCAACTAAAATTCCAATGCTATGATGTGTGAAGCTCCATCCAATACTAATACAACCTTTCATATATGAAGTGAGTGAGGCTTCTATACCTATTGCCTACATGGTGTTGCTTGCCATGGTACATGTAAATGAGGATAGAACAATTGGATTTTTGAAAGTAAGGAGTCTTTGCGACCAATGTGTCTTGGGGTTAAGAGGAGATGTTGATAGCATTGTATGTATATTCTTGCAAAACCTACTTGTATAACTTGCTTCAAACCATAACACCAAAGGATGCTAGATAAAGAAAAAAAACTTCAAAATCATTGCAGATTGTTGTTTTTATGCCCTCCTCTTTAAGTACCTCCCATTGTAGGCCAAAAAAATGATTTTCCCTTCCAATCTTTGGTTTCATTTCAAATATCTTTGTGAAAAAATTCCTTTGATTTTATTTCCATGATATAAAATTTGTGTAAGACATAGGTCTTTATCACTATATCCCTACCATCGACAACATCAACTATTGGTTTTTCATCTTCAACCACTTCATGGGCTAGTACAAGACATGTTGAAGCCATATACATTTTACCTAAACAAAAGAATAGTTCCAACTCTCCCAAAACTAGCCACATACATCTTAGTTGTGTTTGGAAGGATGGCCCACTAGGTTTCAACCAATGATCATGAGCATAAAGAACTTAACTAAGTATTGATTCAAAAATCAAGTTGCATTCCATCCACTCTCGGTATCACATCTACACTCTGAATTTCAATTATTATGTACTTATCAAGCTTTTATTTCATGCCTTGAACTAAAGTGATAAATCTAGATGAGTTCATATTTTTGGCATTCTCACTTTCTTCTTCGAGTGAGTTATTTGATTTTACAACCTGATAAGCCATAAATTCCATCTTTTCACTTGCCTCAAATACAATTACTTTTGTGACTTCTTCATGAGATCATTCTATTGGGTGAATGGGCTCACACATCTAAGGGTTGAAACTTGGCATGTTGCCCTTGCTTATAAGTTGAGGAGATTAAGACCTTTTTTCTCACTTCATGGAGAATTATCCCACATGCAAAAGAGTAATGCACCTTGAAGCCTTTATATGTGAGGACACTTCAATAATAATTTGACGCATTGAGCACACCTTTGGCTTTGGATCCTCTACATGGGGCTTGGGTTTGGCCACCTTAATCATATGTAGCAATGAATAAACAGTCTCACCAAATCATTCAGTCCCATAAAAACACAAAGGTAGAGACATCATTCATGCACAAAAAGCAATAGTGAATAAGGGAAAACTTAAAATGTATTGAACAATAATCAACCCATCTTTCAACTTAATTAACACAGTGATTGTAATCACTTATTCACATGGTTGGTGTTCTATTTCAAGAGAAACCACAACAAGAATTTAGCTCACTACTCTTTTCTTGAAACACCCTTATGATTCCAACCACCATGCCATATGCATTATTGAGTTCGGTCCCATTTCCATCCTCACCCTCTAAGCTCAAGAATCCCCTTCACTGCTATATAGTCCCTTGGATGATCCATCATTTTCCAAGGTGTTCTTGTGCAAGGAGAGCGCCAACTCACTACCAATTTTTTCATTGGAAAAAATTAAATTGTGGAAATCATAGGGTTCCAATGTCATAGCAATAACCTCCTTTACAAGATTTCCATCTTTAATATCCATCATATCATCTATATCACACACATACAGTCATCATGACATATCATCGTAGCAATTTTACATATTAATTTCCAAATCTACTTTACATATAGGAAACTAAGTTCCCCAAGCATAAGATTTCTTCTCAAGGCGTTTGTCTCTTGCAACAACAAGCATATGTCTTCCTTATGGGATTACACCAATTCCATATTCAAGACCATTTTCCTTCAAGTTTTCTCATTTTAATTCATCTAAACAAATGTTAACACTCATGCACATTTTCAGCAGTTCACGAAATGATCTTAGAATTTTAATTTATAGGCAATTCAATCATTTTGAGCCATCATTCACTTTAAAAATGGAATTCAACCATTAATCATATTATCTATAATGAAACTAGCATTCATTACAACATATGCATTTAGTCCATGAAGTGATTTTCGTAATTATATTAATCTAGAAATTCCATCAATTCCAACTATTATTCATATTAAATGGAATGAAACCATCATTCTTCGCGTATACATTACCAACACCCAGAATTTTCATAATGCAATTAAACATTACTAATAATTAAACCTAATGTGTCAATGCTCATGACCACATTTAACCAATGCATCCTTGCATTGACTCGAGAATACCATATATCCATGTCATGTATTCCACCATGCTAGGTTGGGAGGTCGAGCCAATGCCTCAACACATCATGCAACCTCTTCCCACAACCTATCTGTCCATTTGGATACCTTCCTTTTCAACCTATACACAACACTAGGGACATCATCCCTTAGTGTTATTATGTGTCGGAAAAAAGGTTGTAGTCCAAACATCAATTATATATGAGAAAACCATTATGCACTTGGATGACACTATATCATTTCCATATCCAACCTCAACATGGCCTCACACATGGTCATCTCTAACAACATTCATTACTACTGTAGGAGTATGTATGTTGTCTTGTCTTGGTTACGATCTCATAACCAACATAACAAAATATGAAAATAAATTTCTCATAAATGCATTCAAGCATTACACAACATGTATATGCTCAAGGCCCTCTGCCTTTCCATCAATCCAAATATTGAATATTAGCTGAGGGAATTCTTACCTCAATTCCCTTCCATATTTATGCATCATAAGCAACCTCAAATGCATACATGCATGACTATTATTTCCTTCATTGATGCTACATGATCAAATGGTACTTGTAGAATCTCACGAGCTCCCTTCACCAACCCCTTGATCAACATTCCCACCATCCTCATTTGTCTTCATATGAATGGCTACCATAAGCAACAATACCATCATCATTTTTAGCGACACTATAATCA
>JASDQU010221080.1:0-17831 GCA_032191745.1 Picea mariana
TGTGTGATTGTTTATTTATTACTGCTCATTATTGGATAATAATTCTACATTGATATAACATTTGAAGAAAAAGGATTATAATTATGTTATTATTGATTCACCCCCCCTCTCAGTAATCCAACAGCTATAATAACTAAGGTATTGTTGTATCAAATTATCTCCTTCTTATTTTTTCAACTACGTTCAACATGGGCTTCCTCTAGCATGAAAATCCTGTCGACTCTACCTCCACAACCTTCACCTCATGGACTTCGATATCCCTAGATCCGTAGGCCCTCTAGTAATTAAGTGAGGCCTAGACTTGCGGTATATATATAGTCACTAAATTTGGATCAGCTGTATATTTATTTAAAAATAAATTGATATTTGGATACGTCGACCCTTAAACTCATGGTTGGTTTAGCAAGAAAAAAAGTGGATAGATAAAGAAATGTATCACCAGAAGAGTCACCATAGAGAGAATAGTTTGTACGATGGAAGATTGAGGCTTCCAAGGAAAATAGGTCACACGACATACATAAAATCCTCTTCAGAGTTGAAGAGCCTCTTCTATCATTGAAGATAAAGTAACGATGATGTAGAGCCATTCTATGGACAATGTTCTAGCATTATTGAGTAGAAGGGAGCAAGTCAAAATACAATGAAAGGATAAAGTGAAGTGTATTTTTGAGGGTACAAAAGCAATAGTAATGTGAATAAGTCATGAAGACGTGAGAAGTGAAAAGACGAGAGAAGGCGAGAATCCAAGAATATGTGAATAATATCAGAAGTTGTAAGTAGTGACAAAGAGACGTGAAGAGTGAGAAGATGTGAAGACTAGAGAAGGCGGGAAAAGATGAGAAGCCACAAACAAGAGAGAAGCCAAGACATATGGTGTTATGAAAATATACTGGTGAAAATGTTTTTTCAAATCTCCATAATATTTCCATTTTTCATGTCTTGGAATTGGAAATGTAGAAAGGTATTGAGCTTAGCTAAATCAATATAGATGTAGTTATTTTGTTAGAATTAGATACTATAACAAATGATAGGTGAATATGTACATCCAAGAGAACGGTAAATTCAAGAGGACAAAGACGGTGTAAGAGAGGATCAACTTGCATGAGATACAATTTATATTATTTTAAAAGATCATGTAAAGCCAAGAAACAATGGGTGAAGAAACCAAGCAATTACAGGTAGATTGTAGCCTAGAATATTGTGCATCCTCGAAAAGGTTGGATCAATTTGGATAGAAAATGAAGAACTGAAGAGAGTGTTAGAGAAGTGAACCAATAAATAAAATATCAGAATTGAGCAAAGAAGACATAGAGACAAGCATAGAGACTGAATGCAAAACAACAAAATTTTGGTTTTTTTATCACCAATAAATATACAAATATGTAAATGGAGCAAGATGACCACCCTGATATATGCAATGTTGTAATGAAAGGGTGCATGTTCGATTATACCCAACACCCGAGAGATTTTTTATCCAAACTTGTAATCCTTTCCATAGGCAAGCTATATTCCCTAAATGTTTTGTTAGGCTTGTTGAGTCACGCCTACATAGATTAGTATGTGATCATGTAGTGTATATCCACATAAAATGGAAGACACATCAAGTTGTGGAATGAATCACTAGTATAGGTACAAGGGTGTAAGGTGTGCTCATATCTAAGCTTGATGGTGAATCAAAGAATTTCAATATTCAATTAACAAGGGGAATGTGAGATAGAGTAATCTCATAGATGGTTAGGAATATGCTATGTTTAAAGGGGAGTGTTAAGTTATGTTTAAGTTGGATTCTAATGCATCAAGGATGAGAAGAAATATTAGTCCAAGGGAATTTGGTGATAGTGATAGTTTTTAATTAATTTTATTACTAGATGTAATTAAGGGAGACTGTTACATAAATGAGATAATTACATCCTTAGTTAATTAGTCTGTTCGGTTACAGGAATTGGCAAGTTATACTAACTTCCCTCGCTTATTTGTAACTATATTATGTAACTATACATTCATATTAATATGCAATACACATTAATGTGATCTGTGTGTTGTGGTATCTGTCTCTGCGTATACTTTTACAACTATTGTAGCCACTAGTGAACACATGAAACTGAAATCACAATAAATAACTATGGATTCAAAGGAACATTATTGTATATCAACTTCTAACAAACACCGATAAAAAAAACATAATGAAAGTACTACACAATTCAACTACCATAGGTATTCAAAGAATACATTCTAATAAGAAAAATTCTCTACAAATGTAGTTTAAGAAAAAAGATCCTTACAAACATTTCTAGAAAATTTAATATGGTAGTAATGCCAGGTTCTTGGGTGTGCTATGAATGGTTCAAAAGAAGGGAAATACCAACATAATTCAAATAATTGAATTCAAACAGAGCAAGAATTCAAATAATTACCTCGATGAAACACACAAAGAACAAATCCATTTGATATTGAACTTGGAGAGAAGTGTAGATATTTGATGATAACAATACCACCATGGTTTTGGTGATGCCATGGATGGTTTGAGAAAATATATAAGTAATATTAAATAATATTCTAGAAAATAAGTATAAATAGATAGGTAATATTAAATGATATTCTTGAAAACAAATAGGGTTCAATGCAACTTTATTTTTCCTCTACCACATGCATAATCCTATCTTTCACTTATATTCCATCACATTAATGCAAGTTAGTATGGTAAATAACATAGTTTTTTGGTAAATAAAGGTCCTCATATTAAAAGAAAATTCCTAGAGAAGATTTATAAGTTCAACATTTGTTCATTTTCCATTAAAATCTAATATGATATCTAGATCGTGATTAATGATTTATGTGTTTTTTGTTCAAAATTTATAGAATCAATGTAGCGTTAAAGGGAGGACATTTGATTCTAGTGTCATTCCTTCTTTTCACCAGTAGTATTAAAAATCTACGTAGTAGCGTGCATTTACTATGTATAAAGTTAGGATGCTGACTTATGAGCCGTGTCACTTCACCCATTGTCGCCCAATTTAAAAAATTGAACATGAGCTGCAACATAAACAAAGCTATCCATGAATGTGTGACTCACTAAAAACATATAGCAATGAGAATTTTGAAGAATAACCCTTATAAAATTTTAATAGGCACCTTACATACAATTCTTCAAAAGTGTGTAAAAAAATGAGTAAAAATGAAAATGAATATTTTTTTTTTGGAGAGCCATTTTTTAAGTCACTTTTGGAATGTACTAGGGTACTTTTTAAGGTGCTGTGACCTGCTCACTTTTGATTCCGACTCCTTATGCAATGAAAAATATTCCCAAATTATATCTGAATAATATGTACATATTGGAAACCACTAATATTGGGCATGTGTTTAATTTTGGACGTGGATTTATTCGTACTTGCATACTTTTTTTAAATTTATTTTTAATTGTATGGACTTTATCCGTGATGACTTGTTTTGTTTTGTTTTCACATTCCTCGAGAGAATGAAATCAATGTAACACATTTCTTACTTGAGTCTCGTTGACATCAACCTAAGTCTTATAGGAGTGGGATGAGTAGTAGGTATACAAATTTATATGGTAGTGGGATGGGTAGTTGGTATACATATTTATGTGGGAGTGGGTGCTGGGTGTAGAGATTCACAGTATCCATCTTCTTAAAATGAATGTGTGGATTCATCGTAACACAAGTAAATCATAGTAGAGAGTAGGTGACACAAAAACAAATTCGTGATGTGTAAATATTTTATTTATTGTTTATTTATATTTTTTTAATATTTATTGATTTTAAAGTTAAATGTGTTTATATTTATAAGTTTTAAAGTTAATTTTTTTAATATTATCAATAATTAAGCAATGTGTCACATGTGTTTGTGTATAATGTTTTTAAATAAAAAAATATAATGTTTTTTTTCATATTTTTTAAAATAAAATATTTTTCATATTACTTAAGTAAAATATTAATTACAAAACATAAATCTAAGTAAACACATCAAATCTCTTTAAGTAGGCAAGGAATAACTTATCCATATTTTTATTTTTCGATCTTTATAGCTACTTATACTATGAAAGCCTACTTGGTAGATTGTTTCTTATATTGTTGTGTTCCCTTTTAGTATGAGAGATGTTAGGGGTTTCTTTTCTTTTTAGTATGAGAGAAGATCATATGATGTGAGAGATTATGAGAGACAAAAATATGGAAGTTAAGGAATTCACATTATACATTTTTTTAGTTCTCAATATAAAAGTGAAACTTTGTTGACATAATTCTTATTAGATTTAGAGATAAATTTTGAAACACATCTAAAACGAGATTAAATGATTAATAAAAAAAAATGTAAATTTATAAATAACATATTTATCATATGTTTGTATTTATCGATTTTAAAATTATATTTTTTTTCAAGAAATCTATATTTATTATATATTCATAATTTTATAAAATATTTTTAAAAAGACTAATAAATAAAATTGTAAATTAAAAAAAAATGTTGTACTGTAGCCATTGGGTTAATGTTTTAGAAGGAGTGAAATACATTTTAGAATATCGAGTAGAAAGGGGAGGAAGTTGCTAGTGTGTTGATCATTGCATCGAGGGATTCATTGTATTAAAACCTTAGTTGTTTTGTTAACAACTAGTGAGACTCTAATTTCACTTCAAAATATTACTATCTTTTGTGCTTAGTTATTTCATTTCCCTACTAAAACTATTATATCGGTTAAGATAATCACAATAGTGAATTTCACTTCAAAATATTACTATCTTTTGTGCTTAGTTATTTTATTTCCCTACTAAAACTATTATATCGGTTAAGATAATCACAATAGTGGATGCACCATTACAAAATATTTTGACCATCACTTCGTTGAATTTATTATTGATTTCTTTGAGTATATTGTAAGTGTGTGATTGAATTTAGTATGTATGGTGCATTATTTCCATGTTTAAGAACATATAAAAAAAAATATTTACTTTTTATATTATTATGAATGATATGTATTATTATTAATAAATCCATTTTCATTAGAAGAAAAACTACTTTTGATCAAGTGTTACTTTAGTAGTAAAATTTTCTAAACATTTGAATATCATATTTCATTACACAACTCATTTCACATTAATCCAAATAGATCTATCGATTTCGTGTCATTAGAAAAACGATTCATAATGAATTTTATTATATTTTGATGAATCATATTGCAATCTATGAAGACCACACATGGGCCAAGGAAGAGAGGTCGATGCTTCACTCATGTGACAAAGAAGTATTAAGGAATTAAAATTGAAAGTCCATAGTTTATCTTGTTAAAATGTTGTTTTTTTTATGATTGTTTATATAGTATTGCATTATTTTATTGTTCCACAAATAAGTTGGGAAACTAGATTATTGCTTGATTCCCATCACAAAGAAACATCTATTAGGATATTTAGAAAATAAAATGTTAGTTGAGATCAACTTGATAGAATTTGTCTTTAGGTAAAGTGTGTTTTGTTAGTGAGTTTCCTTCATATTTGTTATTATGCATTTGTAATTATATAATCCGATGGTCACAATGTGTTCTAAACATAAAGTGATTCAACGGTTCATACTTTCCTAAATATTAATGGTTATATTGATATGTGGCTTAGCACCTGATTCTTCTATCATCTCTATTTAAAGATCATTGATGGTAATTTGTTGATGATTCATTGTGAAAAAATCATTTGTAAAACTATTTTCTTTTGCATTAATAGATTCCCTCTAGTCGCCACATTGGTTGGGGTCATGGATTGTTTCCCTAGTTGATACTTTTAATGTCATAATACACTCGTGTATTAATAATTGATTTAATCATGTGATTTTATTATTAATGTGTTCAACCTATGTGGAAATGAACTATTTGTCGAACATGATATCAAAACTAGTATGAATACTTGCTCCCATTGTTGATCCACATCATGAACATGTGTCGTTGCATGTGTCAAAATATTTGTGGGTTGTATTATTGTTGTGATTCCTGGGCTTAGTGGGCTAATCAATTGAAATACGAACCTCAACACAAATTTATATTGATGATCCATATGACTATAACAAGACAATATATAGAAAAACAATAAATAACAAGGAACTGCAACTCCATATTAGTGCTAAAACAAAAAATAACAAACATTAAATCCAAATATCAATTTCAATGGTGAACCAAAAATAACAAACATGAAATCCAAATCTCAAATGGAAAGAGTCATAAAATTAGAAAAGAGGAAGAGATGATAATTTTCTCCTAATAAAAGTGGACACTCGGGTGGCCACTCGGATTGGAGCTTTGTCAATCCAAATATTAATATTCTCATCCATTCAATTTTCATGCTTGAATTTTACAAAAAAAATGGCTAACATTATTGCAACAAATCTCCCATGTAAAAGTCAATGTAAATGGCCTCTATTTAAATTGTAAACTGAGAGAGTCAATAATTGTACAAGCCAAAGGAAATTTTCTCAAAATCTATCACCAATAAATCCACTTAAATTGGAAAGAGGCAACATGACTAGGAGAATTGTTTTAGGATTTTTAATCACACCAATAAAAATTCCCTCCACTCTTAAGATTATAAACTAGGAAATCCAATAATTAACCAAAAGAAAATCCAAAATTCTATTCAAAAATTTTATCATCCAAAATTCTATTCAAATATAATTTAAGTATTGGAAATATTTATGATTATATTGAACAAGAACCTCAAGGTGGCAATTCCCATGCACCTTGATAATTGAAATTTTGTAAATAGATATGCTGGTATTAAAGGGATTTGAGCTGGTAGAGGAGGCCAATTCCTAGATATTCAAATATGGATTATTGATTAATTTATATTAATCTCCATGCCATGTCTGTTTAGTAGAGAGATTGACCCAAAGAATGAGGTGAAATAGAGAATTGTGTTTTTGGGCATCCGGTTGTCTATCAAATCCCACGTTGTGAAAAAAATATTTGGTTGAATCCATAATTCAAAAATAAAATTGTAATGGTTTGCTTCAAATTATTTCTAGGATTGCTGAATATCAGGTTTAGATTTCCTTGTCAAAATCAAGAAAAATGAATTTCTAGAATATCAAATATCTATCGAAATGGTAAATATGCATGTTTATACATTAACATATAAGGGTATTGAAGATCGCTAGTACAAAACTCATAGGTTTGGGTTTTTTGTTAGGCATATTGTATATGGTATCTAATTGTATTGGGGGTGATACAATGAGGATGGATAGATTTTCACATTAATCACCTAACAATAGCATAATAATATGGAATTTCAAATCCAATTGTGTATATCCCAACCTACATAATTGTTTACTAGTTGACAATAAGGTGCTTATTCATCACCTCAATTTATGGAGACTCTAATAACCCAAGGATGAGCCCCAATTATATCTATGTATTGTAAACATGTTTTGTAGGCTAGTGAGTCAGGCAATTGTAAGCTGGTAAGCTTATGTGCAAGTAGGTCGGAGAGCCTAGGTGTTAAAGGCCAGGAGCATATTTTGTACATGTAATCGTGCACTTTTTTAATATAAAAAAATTGTTGCGTGTAGACCGACCACGAAGAAAGAGTGATGGGGGACTAAGATTCCACAAGGTGGGGCAAGGGAGGGGGCTAAGTATTTGGGCCTAGGGGCTAAGATGGGGGGATTACCTCTAAAGGAATAATATTTCAATATTATTTCTTGAAAACTAAGGTGGACATAATATGTTTTGTTATCCTAATTTCTTGGTAGCTGGGGACATAGGCTAAATGGAGCACATGCATATCCAAGAAGAAAAGTGTGAACCTGGTCTCATGCAGTTAAAATATGAAGCCTCAGTTGTGTTGTGGGTGGACTTTCCATTCTCGACCCACTGTCTAACCGTGAATAGGGAGCATCCATAATGAATCTTTAGAACCAGTAACCCATGAGTCAAATCATGCTGGTAGGTCGCTCATCATTCGACCATCCTCTGCATGAGTTCATGATTCCATTCTTCCATCCTTCGCCTGAACTCATTGTCCTTGGACATCAACCTATGGTCACCTATGCACGGTACACACGGTTGATAAAATTTCTCATGGGAAGGGGGTTCGCTTTCCAATCCTCGTTTCGTCGTCTGCCCTCTGCATAACCTCGCACATCTGAGAAACCTATTGGGGAGGAAAAATCTGACATGTGTGTTCTGTGAACCCAAACTATCCGCTCTTGTAGAGCCGAGTTCATGCCTTAACTCTTTGGGGTTGTTGCCTTGTGTTCACCTGAGCTGTGTTACGTCTTAGCATTAGGTTGTTGCTATTTTCGGTGTCCATAATTGTTTCATGTTGTTTCTATCATACGTATGCTAGCCAAATGTTGTTGTAGTATTTATTAGGATGTGAATTGAAGAAGCAGGTTGTCAGGCCTGTGATCAGCTCTCTCAGGTGAGAGAGTCTGTTTGGAAGTGAGTTCTCCTAGAAAGAAGTCCCATAGAAGCTACAGTACTCTGAGAATTTTGGTCTAGCCTGTTGTTGAATCCCAAGGTAAGGGAGGTGTACTGGCCGATGGAATTGTAGTAGTGAAGGTGTACTCTCCTGGGGTGGAGAAGGTGTGTGGGAAATGAGGGTCTGTGAGCTATGGGCATAATTGGCTCCTAGGATAAAAGATCCTTCGTGTTGTTTTGTGCAACTTCCTTGTTGTCCTTGCCAAGCCTAGAATTCCCTTTCCCGGTTGATTTTAGTCCCAACTCAGGGGTGACCTACTGCTGAGAGTGATGAGAAGCATGGTCTAAGGCTGGGAGGTTCGTGGAAGGTCTGCATGCAGTTGGTGGATTTACTCTAGATAAAATATAAGTATCATTGTTGTTCTTAATTATGTATTTTATGCATGTTTTGTGATGCTTATATGTTTTCATGTATTCCGCTGTAGGTATGAATTGTTGTTAACTCTATTTAAGTCTGTATGATGGAAGTAACTCTATGTTAAATGTGTTAAATTCATTATTATGCATATATATTATATAAGATGTAAGTTCTGTGTGGTAGCATTACCCGGTCTCTGTGTTCGCCGGGGAGGTTACAATATGGTATCAGAGCATGGCCACAACACTGATCCTAGATGGGACATGTTAGTGGAAGTTGAAGCAAGATTTTTTGAAGGAGGATTTGTCTAAATGGACAAAACTCAAGTTCTGACCCAAGGTTTTAACATGGATCCTAGATGGGTTGGGTAAGTGGTCACTGGACCCAAGGTTTCAAGATAAAATTGTGTCTGGAGGACTAATTTTGAACCTCAAAAACTTCCTAAGTTCCAAGAAGTTACCTTGGCTGTGTTACAAAGATCAAGAGGAGTAGCGGTGTCATAAAACCATGAAAGAAGTGGTATTGGGCCATAGAGTAATGTGGACCTTAGGATCTTCTCAAGCGAAGGAGAATCCTACACGACCATCAGATATGGTAATGTTGCAAGGCAGTTAGCCGTGAATTCCTTTGGAAATCCACAAAGTAACTGAGTTTTTTCTACATCGTAGGATCTGTTCAGAAGGAAGGGAAATCCCTTACGACCGTCAGATCTGGGGAAGGTGTAGAGGAGTTAACCCATAAGCCCTTTAGATTTCACGACTTTAGTGAAGTCTGATGCCAAAAAAAAGAGAAGGGTCAAAGCCCGAAGATCTGAATTCCCAAGAGAGATCTACACCGTAGATCTGGGGAGAAGCCTGACCGTTAGATCTCATGACAGATCGTAACTTTAGAGTTTGACTATCGGGAGAAGTGGGATGTGCTTATGCACAAACTTTCAAAGTCCAAAGTTCCAAAGTGAAAGGGTATACATGGTGGGTCTGGATGATGTCGCTAGGGGTGACGTGGAACTTTCTAGGAATACCATGTTCCACCACCTGCGTTGGTGAAAATTGTACTAGGTGGTCCCGGAGGGTAGAGAAGTCTAAAAGTTCAGAATTCTGGAGATTGGAAGGAAGCAAGCGTGAAATATTTTTGAAACCGAAGTTCGAAAGCTCCGAAGTAGCATGGCATGATGATGTCACTCGGATTGATGTGGACACATGGGTTGTGTGCCATGTGTCAGTGGGTTTTGAACCAATGCAATATTGAAATTGCATTTGGAACATGACACATGTCACCCATCTGAATGGGCCAGATGTCATCCATATGAGGATGGTTAGTGGGACCCAAGGTTACTTAATGAAGTTAAAGGTCAGAGGACCCATAGTGGCGTTGATCACGATACATCAAGATCAACAGCCAGAAGGGATTGTGTGGACGCAAGTTGTATGGGAGTTAATTATCCAAGGCAATCCCACAATCCAAACCATGGTTTCATTGAGGGGTTACATGTCAATGTCAAAAGAATTGTGGGAATAAATGCGGGTTTCTCCAAACCACCATTGCATGCCCCTGCAATTGGAAAACATTAAGTGATGTGATGTAATGACATCACCAAAGGTGATTGGGAATGTTCGAAGATTAACAGTTTGGGATGCGCGGATGTGAAATCCTTTGAAGTCCCAAAGCTTCAAAGTTTTGGAACTCACATGCCTAAAGTTCCATAATGAGTGTTAGCCATCGGATGTTGAGTAGACATGGATGGTTGATCCACCCTACTTCATAAGTTCGATAATCTAAACTCAGAGATATTGTTGTGTGGTTCTTCGAAATATTTCGAAGCCGAAGGCCCGAGTAAGCGCTTATTGTTCTAGTGCTTGGTCACAACCCATGGTCGCATGGGTTGGGGACTGAGAGAAAGGGGCTAATACTTGAGAATTAATACACAGCAGAGAAGAGATCGGAAAGAAAATGAAATATGAACGTTTTCTTAAATAAGATTGGTTTGAATGCGTAAACTAGTGAAGTATCGAATAAGTTTCAATTGTTTCTCTTATTTGAGTTTTCAAGTGCAAGCAGTGCACATTTTTTGCAAGGAGTGCATTGACAGAGGTAAGTTAACCTTAGATAATATCAGGAGAGATACCATTGAACCTTTATCAATGGAAGTGCAAGGAGTGCACATGAAGAACTCTGTGTTGAGTTCAGAGAGAGATAAAGTCACTGAGAACTTTGTACGGCTCTGCTAGGTGGGCATTGAGCAAGTGAAAGTGTGCACAGAGACAAGTCTTTGTCAAGTTCAAGAAGAAGAGTATCATAGGAAGATACTCACAGATCTGTTGAACACTCTATAGAAAATGCTCAACAAGGTTTTCTTTGAGCAGAAGGTTGTGAGGAGGGCACGAAGTTTTCCTTTGAAAGGAAACAAAAGGGTTGAGACCCTTAGGGGAGTGAGTAAATTGAAAATATCAGAAGAGATAATGTAAGGAGTGTGTGGGAGACAGAATCATTCTAAGTCCTAAAGATCAGAAGAGATAACACTTACGAGAGAGAAGATGAGATCCAAGAGGTAGACTCACGGGAGAAAGGTCAAAGGCCGAAGCCTTTGAACATTGATAAAATATTCCAAGGCGGAAGAAGTCAAAAGATCAGAAGGAGGAGCGAAAATAGCTCTCAGATCAGTTGTGGGGAGAGCCTAGACCATTAGATCAATGCCCATCATAAAAAAGGAAGAACAAAGGAGAGTAACGAATCCCATTCGTTAGGTTTGAGCGTGAAGGACCAACAACCATTGGATCCGGAGGTAACCATAGGAGACTTAACCCTTATGTACATAGGAGAAGTGGACTTGTCAAAGTACTAAAGTCCCGAATTGATTTGGGACCATCCATTGTCAAGAAGGACAGGTGGCATAATATCCACAAATTCGAAAGTTTGTGGACAAGGACGAGGAGAAACAATTGAAGTAAATCTTGGTTGTTGATCTGAAAGTGGATGTGTGGTGTCATATCTGGAACTCCGGGTACATAGCACTCAAGAGGAAAGTAGAGGATGAAATCATTGAAGTTCCGAAGGAGATATTGATCATTGATAGAGGAGGAGGTTGAAGGACCATTGATCTGGTCTTGGCTGGAAAGAGACGAAGTCCCGAAAAGAATCAGGGTCGTTGATTTGGAGATGACGAGTGGCAGAATATCTATCACTCTGGAGATTTGTGTGTGTGGAGACGTGATAACTCCCGAAGGCCGGAGAATCAGAGTTTATAAGAACCATATGATTGTTGAGAATAGGTGTCAATAGATCTTCCACTATAAAATATTGTCATACGAGGAAAATAATATAGTTGAGAGTTGAAACTCCCGAGGGACGGAGAGCTGGAATCAACTGTTGTCGTTGATTTGTAAGGGAGCTATGTGTCGACAGATCGTGTAGATCTAGGATTGGGTGTGGAAGGAGGAAATAAGTTATAAAAGTGAGGTTAGATAGTATTTGTTTGTCATGGATCATCGCCAAGGGATTGGAGGTCGATGGACGAGATGGATTGCGGGGCTAGAACTTGCTCAAATTTTAAAAATCTGAGATCGGGCCGCAATTTATACCATGGTTTTAACAAAGTGATGCATGGCATCTAGAGGTGAATTGAAGGGAGAAAAGCGGGTTGGCCTAAAACCACTTTTTCCCACGCCCTCAATCACAGTTTTCCATCAGGTCATAGTCGAGGGTCATATGAAGGAAAGAGCTATCGCCTGAAACTTGGAGTTTTGGAAGCGCACAGGAATAGCCCGCAGGTCTGACAGGACATGCTCCTAAAGGAGAAAAGATGCCTATTTATAATTTTTTTGGGTTCAATTATGAGCCCAAAGAGTCGGTTCGACTTAGAATATTGAAATATCCTTTGACCGAGAGGTCAACAGACCCCATTGAGGTAGGGGCACTTCGTTGAAAGTGCTCAAGGCAGAAATAGTCATGCACAATCATCACAGTGAGAGAACAAGTAGATTCTGGAATCTGGGAAGAGTTGAAGAATTATGGGATCAACAAGGAAAAGTTTCACATGGGAAAGAAGTTGCTACAATTTCGGTGGCAATAAGTATGTTACGACTTGTTGAGTCGGCTAGAGGAAATAATGCTTTCATGTTTGTAAGTGTTGTTGGTGATGTTGTTTCATAAGGAGGGAAGCAACAAAGAGTTGAAGTGATGGTTATAATTCTGATAAAATAATCATGAAAGCTTCTACTTCCATTAGACTTTCAGGTAGTATAAAAATTTATTAATGGCAGTCATGCAGGTATGAGTTTTTATTACTCTTTTTGCATAATTGCTGAAAGGAAATTTAGGTAAGAATTTTTTCATCCAGAATTATTATATAAAATCACATGATTGTATTATTGAATGCATACCACTGAATGTGGTAAATCCTGGAGGCCTGTATTAATTCAAATCTTTTATCTTTTGAACGCACACACTGACATAGTAGAATGTCATGTTAATTTGGTTATGGGGTAGTAACCAAAGAATTAAAAGATAAGAACTTGTTATAGGAATGAATGCCAGTAAGCTAGTCATGTATGAGACTAGGACATGGTTGAATATGTTTTGTAAGTACATTCATATATATTATTACATGGAAATAATTGTTAGTAACAACTGAAATGTTGTTAACTCATGAAGTTGAGGACATTTCAAGGAGGTGTTAGACATTGCAACAGGAAAGTTGCAAGTCAAGTAGTCACATGAGCATTGACTATAGGAAATTTTCTTGTTCAAAAGAAGAAATAATGAACTTATTGTTGTTAATTATGAACATACATATGCATAGAATGACGAGTCATTCTAGTTTATTAAATTGTTGGGTAATTGTGATTGAATTGCTAGGTTCAGAAAATTCTAAGATCGCTGCATAATATTTTGTACATATTGCAATTAAATTATTATGTACAACAAATACTAACAATTTCTTGGTTGTATGCAATATGAAGCATTACAGGAAAAATGTTATGTAGTTTGGTTCCTCTGGAAAACCACAAGGATGGCTACATTCATAATATGGAAACAACCAAGATGAATTATGAAATAGAATTTCATGTTTTGGGGAAAAAGTTGAATTCCCTTTTGAACTAATTGGAGTTCCTAAATGAATTATTTTATGTTTTCTCATGATAATTGCATGTGGGTGATGCAGATGAGATGATGTTGATAAAAGTTAGAATGTTGACTACAAAGAGTATCTTGGGGAAGATGTCAATTGGATACCTCTGAGGGAAGTTGGAACTCCTTGAGCCATGGTTCTCTAAGACTTTTGGTCCGACCTGTTGTTGAAGCCCAAGGAAAGGGAGGTGTAACAACCGATGGTCTATGTGACAGTGAAGGTGCACACTCCTGGGGTGGGACAGACATGTGGGGAAGAGAGATCGTTGGTTGGAATGCGACTTGGGTTTGGTACCTTGGCCTAGACCATGTTGATATGGAAGTCTTCTCAATCAAAATATAAGTATCAATTCTCTATTCATTGTATGATATGTATCTCGTAATTCATATACAAGTTATAATGTTATTAGAATAGCCTGTATATATATTGCATGTATGTTCTAATATTTCTTCTGAATGAATAGGTGTACGATAAGAGTGTTTATGTCTATGGAGTCATAGCACTGCTGAGAGTTTATCAATGGATGGAACATCGTGGATATAAAACAATTCAATGCTCTCAATGAGGTTTAATTGAAGCATGTAACAAGGAACAATAAGTTGAATGCTTCCTAAAGAAACTCTATGGAATAGAGAAATTGATTTTCAACTGCAGTATGGATTCCATAATTGGTGCTTGAAAGTAAAACTGGATAATGGGCTTCCAATAGCTAAAGATTGGAGATTTTAAAGAATTTTTGAATTATGTATGTGTAAGTAAGTTGCACTGAGGACAGTGCAAAAATAAGGGGAGGGGATTGTAATACCCCAAGGACGAGCCCCAGTTATATCTGTATATTGTAAACATGTTTTGTAGGCTGGTGAGCCGAGCAATTGTAAGTTGGTAAGCTTATGTGCAAGTAGGCCGGAGAGCTTATGTGTTAAAGGACAAGAGCATGTTTTGTACATGTAATTATGCACTTTGTTAATAGAAAAACATCTGTACATGTAGACTGACCATGGAGAAAAAGTGATGGGGGACTAAGCTTCCACGAGGTTGGGCAAGGAAGGGGGATAAGTATTTGGGCCTAGGGGATAATCCAGGCTTCTTACCTCTAGAGGAACAATATTTTAATATTATTTCCTCAAAACTAAGGTGGACATAATATGTTTTGTTATCCTAAGTTCCTGGTATCTAGGGACATAGGCTAAATGGAGTGCATGCAACTCCAGGAAGACAAATTTTGACTTGGGCTCATGTAGTTAAAAGATGAAGCATTAGTTGTGTTGTGGGTGGGATTTCCATTCTCGACCCACTGTCTAGCTGTGAATAGGGAGCATCCATCATGGATCTCTGGAACCAATAACCCATAAGTCAAATCGTGTTTGTAGTTCACTAGTCATTCGGTCATCCTCTGCTTGAGTTCGTGATTCCATTATTCCATCCTCCACCTGAAATCGCTGGCCTCAGACATCGACCTCTGGTTACCTATGCACAGTACGCACGGTTGAGCAAACCTCTCACAGGAAGGGGGTTTTCATACCAATTCCCGATTCGTCGTCTGGCCTCTGCGGCTGGCCTCTACATAACCTGGCACATATGAGAAACCCATAATGGAGGGAAAATTCAACCTGTGTGTCTTATGAACCTATCTTATCCACTCTTGCAGAGCTGAGTTAGTGCATTAACCGTTTGGGGCTGTTGCCTTGTATTTGCCTGAGCTGTGCCATGTATTAGCGTTAGGCTGTTGTCATTTTCAGTGTCCATAATTGTTTCTTGTTGCTGCTATCACCACTATGCTAGTCGAATGCTATTGCAGTATTTCTTAGGAGATGAATTGAAGAAGCAATTTGTCAGGCCTGTGAGCATCTCTCCTAGGTGAGAGAGTCTACTAGGAAGTGAGTTCTCTTGGAAGGGAGTCCCGTAGAGGCTACAGTACTTTGAGACTTCTGGTTCAGCGTATTGTTAAAGACCAAGGTAAGGGAGGTGTATTAGTCAATGGAATTGTAGTAGTGAAGGCGTACTCTCCTGGGGTGGAGTAGGCATGTGGGGAATGAGGGTATGTGAGTTGTGGGCATAAATGGATCCTGCGATAAAAGATCCTTCTTGTTGTTTTGTGCAACTTCCTTTTTGTCCTTGCCAAGCCTAGAATTCCCTTGCCCGATGGAGTTTCGTCCTAGATCGGGGGTGACCTATTGCTGATAGTGATGAGCAACACGGTCTAAGGCAGGGACGTTCATGGAAGGTCTGCACGCAGTTGGTGTATTTACTCCAGATAAAAGATAAATATCATTGTTGTGATTAATTATGTATTTTATGCATGTTTTATGATGCTTGAATGTTTTCATGTATTCCATTGCATGTATGAATTTCTATTAATTCTATTTAAGTCTGTATGATGGCAGCAACTCTATGTTAAATGTGTTAAATTCATTATTATGCATATATATTATATAAGCTGTAAGTTCCATGTGGTAGCATTACCCGATCTCCGTGTTCGTCGGAGATGTTATAGAGACATTCACATATTACTTCCTACATATATTGAGTCCCATGATTGGAATATAAGATAGAAAAGAGATTATATCGAGTTGATTGATTTTCAACACTAGAGTAGTAGACATCAAAGAGATAATTATTCATTTAATGCAATTGTAGAGGTATTTATTAGATCTATTTATTTTTGATGAATATCGAAACCCAATCAGTCTATGACAAATAACACAAGCAGTATGATGGTGAAAGCATATGTTACAAATAACACAAGAAAAAAATAGATCTCTAAAAACATTATTTCATTTTCTTAGTGATAGAGGAGTTTATTAATATTGTTGCAAACCAATCAAGGAAAATCTATTACTATATTGGTTGTTTATTGATAGGGAATAATAATGTCATCTCAGTAGTTAAATTTTCCAATAATCCAACACTACTGGATGTTTTTGCTTGTAACCATAATATTGATGTAAATTCGAACATTTCACATGCAATATTTCTCTAATTGAAATTTCAATCTTTGTCTAAACTTCACTAATTCAGGCTTCACAATCTAAAAGTAACAACAAGTCAATAGATCTTAAAGTATCCCCTAGAAATAAAACCTTGTTTAATGGAATCCCAAAATTTAAGGTACCATGTTTTCATACTTTTCCTTACAAAATCAAATCTCACGCAAAATTTTGACTTATATCAAAGGTCCTCTGAGTTGATATACATACGAACTTCCAAAATTGAATTGTAATGATCAACTAATGTCTTTTCCTTTCCTATTTTTAATCATAAAAACATTTTGAAAAGGACCAACGATATTTACATTCTCATGCAATCACATTTTCACAGAAATAGGGTGAGTTCACGATGTTGGTGGATGCAAAAGTGGCAACGGGGTCACCCGGAACACATGTGCATTTCTAGAAACGTGCAGGGGTTCCTAATGTGATAGGTTTGAAAAATCCTAAATATTCACTCAGTAAGCCACTTGTACATGTTCCTGGGAATGCATGCATATTCTCAGGAATACATGCTAGTTCTCAAGAATGTGTGTGCATTCCTGAGAAACATGTGTTTAAGAATGCTTGTGTTCCTAAAAAAAAAATGAAAATAACATGCATTATTTAGGGACACACATGTGTTCTTAACGAACACATGATATTAAGAATAGGAGCACACACACATTTATGTTAACATGGAATCTCTCTCTCTCTCTCTCTCTCTCTCGTGTGCACATATGAGAAATCCTAAAGCATGCACACATTATTACGAACAGGAATGTGCATGCATTATTAGGAATAGGAACGTGCATGTGTTCTCATTAACATGGAATATCTATCACTATCCCCCCCTCTCTCTCCACCCCCTATGTCATTGTCTCTCTCTCTCTATCTGTATTCATA
>JASDQU010221081.1:0-11208 GCA_032191745.1 Picea mariana
CACTATAAATAAATATTGTTTGAAGGAACTATTGAATTCATACTTAATTGAATTGAAGGAGCTATTGAATTCATACTTAATTGAATTGAATTGAAGGAACTATTGAATTCATACTATAAGAATTAAAATTATTTAATTAAACACTAGATTAATCACATCTTCCAATTAGACCAAAGTTCTAATAACATAAAAGAATGCTTTAGAGTTAGAGTTGAAAAAGTGGCTCATTAATGAGAGTTGAGAAAGTGGCTCATTAATTAGACCAAATCAAGTGAGTTAGAGTTGAGAAAGTGGCTCATTAATGACCAAAAATTCTTAGGAAAGTGAATAAAAAGACTTCACATGAATTGAGTAAGAGGCTCTCATGACTGGGAAAGATAAGATAGCATTGAGTTGTGTGGAATTAGAGAGGAAGTTTTGCAAGAATAAGAACTACAGTCTTCGTCCTTATGATTCAACGATCAGGCTCGAGGGTATTCAGAGAAAGTGCTTTTGGTTGTTTTGGATTAAGGTTGGGAGGAACAATGACCTTCAGACTGTTGTTGCCTCCATCTCTTCAGTTGCGAATTTATACATGTCCCGATTTCTATATATTTGCAATTTTTCTAGTAGGAATGTTGAAATAGAAAACATAGTTATGAGTCAAATATAAACAATAACAATTTAGTTGTGTGGTTTATATATCATTTATGTTTATATGAAAATAGATAGTGCTTCTTCCTTCCAATCTCAATAGGTAAATTATTTTTTATGTTCATATAGATAGTTACATTTTAAATTCATAGCAATCAAAATAAAAGAAAGAGAGACGTATATCACCTCTGTTTAGTTACACAGTTTTAATTTTTATTTCATAGCAGTCAACGAAAATA
This sequence comes from Picea mariana, assembly GCA_032191745.1. Classification (NCBI taxonomy): domain Eukaryota; kingdom Viridiplantae; phylum Streptophyta; class Pinopsida; order Pinales; family Pinaceae; genus Picea; species Picea mariana. Next base: position 873 of record JASDQU010221081.1, read on the forward strand.
AAGACATATAATTCTGATACACGGGTAATTATCAGATTTAAATAACGTATATCACCTCTGTTTAGTTACACAGTTTTAATTTTTATTTCATAGCAGTCAACGAAAATAGAGACATATAATTCTGATACACGGGTAATTATCGGATTTGGAAATTTTGACAGAGCTGCAATGGTAAAGATGATGTTCTTGCTGTTTCTAGTGACTGTGTGGAGCAGAGTGTGTAGAATGAGCCGACAAAAAGAGAAATTTAGAATTAAAGAGTGGCTTCTGGCCTGATGTTGCCTTAGGCAGAAGCACCCATCGCAATTACATTATTTTGATAAGACTCGTAACAGATTTAACGTTCATGTAAAATCATGAAATGGAAAAAGCCACAAGTTTTTGAAATATCAAGATAGGAGGAAGATTACAACTAAATACGTGACCTCACAATAGAGGCAGTGGGGAATTTTGTCAGACACCAGGAATTGGAAGTGCTAGGAGAGGCAACATCGTGTTCAAACCTACAGTCTCGACGACAGTGGGAGGCATTACAAACAGCGATGGTCATTACAAACTCGATGACCTTCAATAGGCTTGAAGAGAGGCACAGAAGGAATGTATGGATGGCATGCATGAATTAAAGAATAACAACGACAATTTACAGATGGCAATAACTATATGTATATGTAAAAGTTATTAATAAATTCTAAAAAATTTAACATTTTAAGAATTAATTTTAAGCTTTTTTCACTTTTAGTTAGATATAGACGCTTGAAATTTTTTATAGATTAGAAAAATGTAAAATTGAGCATAAAAAATACTAACGCGGATCATGCACACAGAGCATAAAAAATACTAACACGGATCATTAAAAAATTACGACTTATGCACATAGAGCATAAAAAATTACGACTTATGCACACAGAGCATAAAAAATTATGACTTATGCACACAGAGCATTAAAAAATACTAACGCAGATCATTAAAAAAAATTTATGCACACAGAGCATAAAAAATACTAACACAATTGTAAAATACCTTTCCCCAGCGCTCGAAATTTCTCCATGACCACTGCGACCTCGACGCCCATGACCCCTGGGACCTCGATGCCCACGACGCCCACACCCCCTGCGACCTCGGCGCCCACGACCACTACTAACACGACCACTACTACCACGACTCACAACCAATACACCAAAAAAAAATTCCAAACATTGCAACAACGATGTGTTGCAAATATATAAAACATCTTTCGGCCGAACTATTGTTCGGCCAAACTATTTTTCGGCCGAACTATCTTTCGACCGAACTATCTTTCGGTCGAAAACTTATTGCCAGAAAGAAAATATCCGACCGAGCAAATTTCTACGCGCAAATCGAGGGCACGGTTATGGCTCTGCTCGATTTGACGTTTATGTTTTCGGCCGAAAAATAGTTCGGCCGAAAATAATATCTTTCGGCCGAAAAATATTTTTAGTTCGGCCGAAAATTTGTTTTTCGAAATTTTGGAGACCAGATTGTCACGAAAGTGTAACCCACCTTCGTGATTCCACCCATATGGATATGAAAGAAATTATAAAATAATATCTATACATGTCTAACTTAGATTTTGTTGAGGACTAAGAGGGATATTATAAAAAAATAACAATAAAAAATAATTTATACATATCAACTTAGATTTTGTCGAGGATCAATAGGAATCAACTCCTTTAAGGTACAAACCTTTCCTCGAATTTTTTCACTGTGAAAAACTCTTACACCTCTAAAAATTTGATCCCTCTAGATACTACTACTCGATAAATTTGAATTTAAAATACATATAAAATAGTCTAAGTACAACAATCAAAGGCACCCATCCAAAACATTTATAACTGCTTATTCAAATTAGATAATATAATACATCAAACTAAGGATGATGCTTAGGCTTGTGGAAAGTGTGTGAGCAGAAAAGATCTTGGGAAGGTGAGATGCTTTCTACACATCTCTACATACCCTTATCAATACTATCTATTTACAAATCAAGTTTAGTCAAACCATGAGAGAGAAATTTAAAGACCTTGTAGATGCAACTTTTGTGGGCCGACCGTTATCATATTTAAGGCTACATAAAAGGTAGTTTTTAAACCCTAATCCACAATCTTTCACAACAAAACAAAGAAAAATCACCTAAAGATTTGTAGACCAATACAAGGTATTAAAACCTAACCCATTGTATAATCATCTACGCTTGAAACGACTACTTAAAGATGCAATCTTTAGAGGGCTCTTGTCTCTTTTTCTGTTGGAAAATATGCAGGGCTTGAGCATACCATCCATCTTTGTTGCTCCACCTTTGAAATAATGATAAGATTTGACTTCACCATGAGAAGAGATAATCCATAAAAAAAAATTGAGTGGACGAGCTCATCCTCATGGTGAAGTGAGAGTTGGAATTATAATTAATTCCCCTATTTTACAATTTAGGTCTTCTGATATTCCAATTGTGCCTTTTATTGTGTTACCTAATGTCCCTCCAATATATTCCTGCTTTTCCACAATGATTCTCTCACCCATCTCAAAATATGAAGAAGAATCATATAAAGTTGTAAGAGGGTGGTGTTGTGGTTGAGATGTGTAGTGCGAATGAGGGGAGAGAAGTATCGAAGTATCTATAAAATGAAGAGGCGTTGAAAGTGTCGAGAGGGTGGTGTATGGGTGAGAAGTGCAGTGGGAATGTGGGGATAGAAGTAGCAAAGTCAATATACTAATGGTGGGTGTCTCATGTGCGATGATGAGATATTTTTTTCCTGTCATGAATGGACTTCCACATTTGTTTTGGCTTAGAAAGTGTCAATAGAGTGTTGTTGTGGTTAAGAAGTGCACTAATGAGCAAGGATAAAAATTGAACCCTTCACAACATGAACCTTCAATCCTTTTTTATTCATCCTTTTTGACAAGAAAACCTTCAATCAAATCATTGTGATTTTTCATCTTGTAAACATTCTTACTTTGTTTAGTTGATTTACTTTGTTTGGATCTTGAGTTGCTCAATTGACATGAGTACATCATCGGAAAGTAAAGATCCAAAAGAAAATGCCTCATATCTCTCTTTCCCCATAGCCAAGAGAAAGTACATCGGTGTGATAATGCTTTGCAAATATTTTGAGAATGCCCCATAACTCTTTTACCCCTACCTCATCCAAGCCCAAAATCAAGGAGACACATCTTTTGTAGCATTAATTTTATTGTCTTGTTTTTTGATGTGGATCTTTGTGCCTTCTTGATGAGTGTATAGAAATGAAGTATCTAGTTTTTAATTTAGTATACATCTTCCTCTATCATGGTTTATGCCTTTTGTAAGGTTTTCTTATCTTCTAATGGTTTTTAGAATTCTTAAATTGATTTGAAACTGTTGTTTGTTTGTTTGTTGAGAACCCTAACAAGAGTCTAATGTTCAAGTGTGATGTGCTTTATATTAGCAATATGTTCTTAGGAATCTGTGTGATATGTTAGTTTTTAGTTTAAATGCTGAGATTTTTTTCTTTAAATTTTAAATCTTCTATTTTAACTTGTAGATTTAATATTTGTATAGACATTTTCCCTACTTTGGAATTTCTTGAGTTTTGTTACCATGATTTTTTTTTTTTAATAAAATAAAAGTGGTGATTACATTTTTCTCATGTTGAACATTTTATTTTTTTAATTATAAATTTCGATATTTAGAGAACAATTTTTTATTTTTTAATTAAATAAAAGTGATGGCTACATTTTTCTCATGTTCTATTCAATATACACTAATATTTTATTTTTTTAATAACAAATTTCGATATTTAGAGAACAAATTTTCCTTCAAAATTCTGCATTTTAACAACTGCATTTGTTGTTTTATTTGTATTCACTTTTTTGGGATCCTAAGTAAAATCACTTAATTTAACTAACATCTTTAAACTTTGTAATATTTCTTTGCTAAAAATAAATTTGATCAAAAATGTAATATTTCCTTTTAACACATTTTTTTTTATGAAGTGTACTTTTAATTTATTGTTTTTAATTGAAATGTAAATTATTTGAAACTTTTCATCATGTTCCAATTGAAATGTAAATTATTTTGAAAACTTTTCAGCCAATTACTACATAATTATATACCCTTCTCACTGAAATTAAGACCTACCCTTCAAATTTGATCCCTGCTCCATGCCATTAATAACCGGTTACCAAATCTCTTTAAAGCCCGCCCTGGATTCGGCAGATAAAGACAAATCTCTGATGCAGCAGTCCGTACAGGATTAACCTGTCTATACGGGGTATCAATTTAGCAGACTCTAACTCCATCTTTATTTCACATCCTTTGGGATTAATAAAACTAAAGTAGTAAGTATGATTGTGAGCGAAGGATTCGATCTACCTGCCAATGAATTGACACAACAATCTAGTCACAGGTACAAGTTGTTTGGCTACGAAGTTTGGTATTTTATATTTGCCAATTTTTGTTTGTCTACCGATCCATGGCATAGTTTTTGCTTAGGTGTTAAATTTTTTTTATTACACTATCAAATTTGTTGTGCATAGCATAACATCTGCATGGATGAAAAGGAAGATGTGAAAATTCGTCGATCCTAAAATATATTTATTACACCATCAAATTTGTTGTGCACATGATAATATTTGTTTGAGTTGTTTCTCAGCTGGAAAGGAAGATGTGAAAATTCGCCGATCCAACTGAGAAGGGTGTTTGGTGGAATGACAATACCAAGTGGGTGATCTATTCTCGAGGCGGTGCAAGAAAAATTCTGTGAGAAAGAAGAATGGCGACTAAACCATTATATTGGGCTCAATACAGACAACTCATAATATATATTTCAATGTTATAATGCAATATCAGTATGTACTACAGTAGATTGCATAGCTTTAGAATTTGGAATATACTGCATTTGTCATCTCTGATACTTGTTAGAACTAAATTGATATGCATTTTATGCAGTGTAGCTTTTGGGCCAAAAGAGGCTTCATTGAATATGCCCTCCTCCTTCGTGTCCAGAGAGGGATAAGTGCTCTTACAGTTTAGGCAGCGAGATGTGCTTCTTTACCTTATCCACATAAAAAATGTTTCTATATATAAACATTACATGACCATATAATTGTATTCTGGTTTAATACTTGAATGATGCATTCAGAGGGTAATAACTATAGTTTCTTTCTTCCCAACGCAAATGGAAAAGAGAGAGAAAAGAAAGAGCTGCCAAGGAATGTTAAATTATTCTTAAAAATTTCTTACAGCAGACAAAATTGTTCTCTGCAATGTTCTGTAGAATGTTTTCGTCCTTATACAACCATGGCCAGGCGAAAATCAGTTAAAATCGCTATCTGGTGTGTAAAATGTCCTAAAACATCCCTGGCTAGGCCAAAGACAGTTTCTTCATATCCTCCATTAACATCCTGTAATCACCTGCATATATTTTCTTTATTTTTATAACATATATAAGCTATATCCCTATGAGTTTCTTATTTGATTATGAGTGGGAGAAGTTCAGGCCTGGAACGTAAATCCTTATTTTGGCACCCGGATTCACAGGGTGGCTTGAGAGGTTGGCAAAAGTCACTTATTAATTGTTAATCATTACAATTCACTATGTACAATCAATTTTTTAATCATTACAATTCACTAGTCACAGTTTCGCTCAGTCCTAGTGATCCAGCTTCTCTCCAAAAATGACCTCACCCTCAGGGGGTAAATATTGTCTCTACAAACGTTGTTCTCTGGCCAGTGCTTATAGTTTGCGTTTTTCATTCTAATGGATTAGCACAACTTAAATAAACCCCTTAATTACTCATAAATAGAATCATGAGATAGAAACCAGGGAATCACTGGTAGATGGAATTCTCAGCTAAAATGATGTTTTATATTTAAAACTTAGAATTTAAGCATACTATGAAATTATATAATTAGCACGACTACTGTGTAAAATAATTCTTACTTTTCTCTCATGTTGTGTATGTAGGTGTTGGGATACTTTTCTGATTGTTTTGTTGGGTTACTTGGCATTGATGTACCTATTTGATCTTGGATTTAGTGATGCACCCAGAGGAGGCTTTCTCATTGTAGACACTATTGTCGATGCATTTATATTTTCCATTGATAAATTCTGACCTTTTTTGTGGCCTACTATGACGATTGGCCGAGACTTTTCTGATTGTAGATGGGATAGATTCACTACCCAAAAATAAGCATTCTCCTTTAAATGTCATCCTCAGGTGACTGTTACCTTAAAGCTGAGGCAATGATAGGGTAAAGATATCAATGCTCAGGTATGAACTCTCAAATATCAATTAGAGTACAATGACCATCTAAATTGGGGCTAATATGATTTTTGAGGTTGTATATTTAAAGTTCTAATAATTGATTCATTATTTTAGTTTCCTATTTGTGTGAACTCTACATATACATCTGGATCATTTTTATAAATGTACATTTTTAAGATTCACAACTTAGTCACATTAAATCTGGTTGATATTGATTCAAGTTAATATCATTGTTTAAAGTATTATCAAAATTTAATAACCATTATCATTTTACATTATCTAAGTATTATCTAAGTGAGTGTCATTGTTGTTGAATATGCTAACTAATTTCCTAAAATCGGTGGATATGAGCAGATTTAATGGAGCCTATTTTGTTGCAGGTTGTTCAACCAAAACTACCAATTTGGTATGAACCCACAAGATTGAAAAATAATTTCTAAATTAATTGAATTCTGTTCTACATTCATGTAATCCCATAAAAGCATAAAGTAACGGGGAATAGTGGAATTGAGAGAGAGGTGAGAGCATGAAGCTTGGGTCGAATGGAAGCCTGAATTATAAAGGTTGTTTGTATTTATCTCTCTTGAATAATAAAAAGACCGATTATCATTGCCCCATGGAGGTTTCCCTTACAAGAAGGGCTTTACCACGTAATTCTCTGTGTATTAATTTTATGTAATTGTCATATGCTAATTGTGTTTTCCACATTTACAATTACAGCAAGTGGTATCAGAGCACAGGGAGAACGTTTTGGCTTTGGACAGGTACGTTTTTGCATGAGCCGCCATCGTGGAACAGGGTTTTAGCGTTTTGGGTCGGTTGCTAGAGGGAGCTTTGTTTTGCCCACTTCAACACATGTCTCGTTGCTGGTGAATTTATTTTCTGATCGGGGTTCTTCATTACCCAGGAGTTGGTTGCTCTGTCTTATGGCAACACCATTTTTTATGTCAGCGTTGGGTTATCTGCCTTCTTGAAGCGTCGATCCGATCTCTTTGTATAGGGAGCGTTGTTACCAAATCAGCGCTGGGCTCCCCTAACATAGGGAGCCCCAATTTAATGGTAAACTTGCGAAATTCACAATTTAAGCAGTCATCGTTGGGATTTCAGGAGGAAGAGAGCGTAGATTTTAGGTGCATGTTTTTCCTCTTCGTGTTTTCACCTATTTTGCGTCAAATCGCGGAGGAGCATTGCTATCTAGCATAGACATTGAGAAGTTAACTGCATTGTCTATGGAAAAGATAGGGCGCGCGTGTTTGGTATCTAAAATCTTCGCGATCTAGCACGCGCGTGTTTGGTATCTAAAATCTTCGCGATCTAGCACGCGTAGAGGGCGCGGCGAGGAAGGAAAAGAGCTACGTGGTCCTAGTGAGATGACGTGCTCCACTCCTATATAAATTCGTGAAGATCGACGAGACCCTATGTTGTCGAAAGGCACGTAGATCTTTTGAGATGGAGAAAACTCAGATTGTTAAATTCGAAATTGAGAATTTCAATGGAAATAACAATTTCGAGATCTGGAAGGTTAAGATGCACGATCTGCTCATGCAACAAGGCGTGATGAAGGTGTTTTTGGGAAAATCAAAGCAACCCGCGACCATAACAGATGAAGACTGGGATGAGATCGATGCGAGAGCAATGAGTTCCATATGCCTGTGTTTGGCCGATGATGTTCTGTTCAACACTGTTGCGGAGAAGACATCAACCAGTGTGTGAACAAAGCTAGAAAGCTTGTATATGACGAAATCCTTGATGAACAAGATCTTCCTGGAAAGGAAATTGTACAGTTTGTGCATGAAGGAAGGTATGAAAATAACTGATCATTTAAATAGTTTTAATACTCTCTTAGTTCAGTTGACTAGCATGGGAGTAAAATTCGATTATGAAGACAAGACAATTACATTATTGTGTTCTTTGCCCGCGTCATGAGATCACTTTGTTACCTCTATTAGTTTCATCACAACATAAAGTATTGAGTTTGATGTTATTGTTGGAGCACTATTGTCTGAGGAAACAAGGAAGAAATCCAATTTAGAAACCTCTACATCTGAGGCGATGATGGTCAGAGGCAGACCTAAAGAAAGAGGATAGGGTTGGAGGGATTTCTCTCAGTCAAAGTCAAAGGGGAAAAATAGCAAGCTTAAGTGTTGGCTTTTTGGCAAATCAGGACATCTGAAGAAGCACTGTTGGAAGCGACAACAAGCCTCCAAAGACAACCCTCCAAAATAAATGAAGGAAGCGAACACAACTGAAATAGGTTCAACAACAAGTTCAGGTATGACTGATGAAGTTTTATCAATTAGTTTGGTTCACGTCATGATCAACATTGGTTATTAGATTCTAGTGCTTCAAATCATATGCGTCTTCATAGACACTGGTTTGTTACTTACCAGTCTATCGATGATGGAATAGTTTACATGGGAAATGATATCTCGTGTAAAGTTGTGAGAATTGGTAGCATTCGAATTAAGATGTTTGATGGAATTGTTAAAATACTAACTGATGCGAGACATGTACCCGATCTTAGGAATAACCTAATTTATTTGGGAGTCTTAGACACTAGAGGATATAAGATTATTGTTCAAGGTGGATTTATGAAGGTCTACAAAGGAATCCTACTGGTTATGAAAGTGAATAAGGTTGGTACCCTGTTTCTGTTAGAAGGAAGAACCGAGTCATATCATGCGACAACGATATCTAAGAACGAAAGTGATTATGTTCAACTGTGGAATCAATGGTTGGGCCATATGAGAGAACAAGGATTAAAGGTATTAACTGATCTCAAGTTACTTCCTAGTCTAAAGTATTTAAAGTTAGATTTCTGCAAACACTGTATTTATGGAAAACATAATACACAGAAATTTAAAACTAGAAAACAAACCAGTGAAGGAATCCTTGACTATATCCATTTTGATGTTTGGGGGCCATCCCCTACTTTTTCATATGGAGTATCATCATATTTTGTTACTTTTATAGATGATTTCTCTAGGAAGGTTTGGATCCATATGTTAAAAAGAAAGGGTGATGTATTTACTATTTTCAAGCAGTTTAGAGCTTTGGTAGAAAAGAGCACTGGTAGGTCCATTAAATTTTTAAGAACTGATAATGGTGGTGAATTTACGTCGATGGAATTTGAGAACTACTGCAAGGAGTTTGGGATTGATAAGCATAAGACCATTGCCTATCCTTCTCAGCAAAACGGAGTTGTTGAATGCATGAACAAGACTCTTTTAGAGAGAGCAAGGAGTATGCTTAGTAACACCAACTTGTAGTAGGAACTATGGGAAGAATCAGTATCTACAACTTGTTATCTGGTGAATCGATCACCATCACAACAATATAGTGCAAAATTCTAGAAGAGGTATGGACAGGTCATCTTTGTAATTATAATCTTAAAGTTTTTGGTTGTGAAGCCTATGCTCTAATTCTGAAACATCAGCGTTCTAAACTAGATCCAAAATAAAAAAGGCTTATCTTTTTGGATATGGTGATGGTATTAAGGGGTACAGGTTGTGGGATCCTACTACCCACAAGATCACCATTAATAGAGATGTAATATTTGGTGAATGATCTCACATCAAATCAGATGTAGATGTTCAAATAAAACAAGAAGAAGTACCGAAGTGTCAAAAGATTCAGTTTGAAACCAGTTCAAATACAGATGAAAGTGAACATGAACAAGTTTTTGAATATGTTCATGAAGAGTTTCTTACAGAGGAAGACATGGTTGATGATAACAATCAATGGAATGTGGATGAGCCACAAACTTCCCTAAGGAGGTCTACGTGGGTCAGAAATCCTCCAAGAAGGTATGATGATTTTGTCTCGTTAGTTTCTTTAAGTACTAATGATGATGAACCTTCATGCTATCAGAAAGTTGTGAAGGGTTCTAACAGTGATAAATGGAAAGAAGCAATGAAGGATGAAATGAAGGCATTAGAGAAAAATGTCACATGGGACCTAGTAGAACTTCCAAGAGACGGAAAAATTGTAGACCTTGCAAGTGGGTATACACGTTGAAGAAAGGTGTTGATGATAAGGTGGAAAGGTACAAAGAAAGGCTCGTTGCGAAAGGATA
>JASDQU010221082.1:0-17831 GCA_032191745.1 Picea mariana
CACACTCCACTACTGCGCTCTGCCTCCACCTCCACGAAACTACCTACAAGTCTCACCCACATCAACATACCACCTCAACAAGGACATGTGGCATACCACGTCAGCAAGGACATGTGGAAGACTACGTCAGCAAGGACATGTGGAAGACCACGTCAGCAAGTACACATGGCATAATCAGATGATGACAAGTGTCAAGAGGAAATTGGCTTGTGCCATGTCAACAAGTGACGTAAGAAAGCTACGTCACTCCGGGAGATTTACTTCGAAAGTTTCATCACCAACAAATGTCAAAAGTCCTGAAGTCCCAAAGGATGAAGGTTCGAAGTCACTCTCAGTCGTCGATCTAAGATACATTTAAGGAGTTAGGACAACCATTAGATCTAGGAAAAGTACAGATCTGATATGTTGGCTCTAAGCGTTGAGGATCAACGATCGTTGGATCTAGAGATAATAAATGAAGGCTAAGCCTTTGGATGAGCACAAGAGATTAGACTTGTCAAAGTCCCGAAGTCTCGAAGTAAGCAGGGATCGTCCATCATCAAGATTGACAGGTGGCACACGATCCACAACTCCAGAGTGAATCACTTCGAGAGTTTGTGGTTGGGAAGGAAACTGGATCGCTGAAGACCTGAGGGCCAAAGAAGATCTAGCCCATCGGTTGCTAGAAGGACGCGTGGCAGAAATCTGTGTAGTTTGGGGAAAAACACTCCGAGAGAAAGTTAAGGAAGCGAAGTTGGGTTTTGAAATCCCTGAAGCTCAATGAGCCGATGGAGCTAAGGACCTTCGATATATAGGAGTACACACGTCAACAGATCATGTACTCTAGTTGGAACACTCCGAGAAAAAGTGAGCAAGGAAAGTTGAGAGTTGAGATTCCCGGACCCTGGATACCCGAAGGGATGGTGACCATTGATTCGAGAAGACCACGTGTTAATAGATTGTGAATTCTAGGTGGAAGCACCACAAAGAAAGATAAGTTTGAGAATCGAGACTCCTGAAGCCCGAAAGGAGAAATCGATCTCGTCTGTCGGTTTGGAGGTCCAGATGTCACTTGATCATTAAGACTTAGGAGGGCATGGATCCTTAGAAGAGGAAGGAAAGATGATAGATCACAACCGTTGATTTAATAAGGTTAGATATGATCCGATAGTTTAGAAGTATCATCAAGATCATGAGATCGACGATCCTGTCGCATTGTGGGGATTTAAGGTATGAATCTAGTTTTTATTCTCAATCAAATCCATCTTTTCCCCCATCAAGACTAGAATCGTATAAGCACCAGGAACTTTAAAATGTTGAAGGTAGGCCGCAATCGAAACCACGGTTTTGGAGAAAGCATATGTGGAGTTCTGTAGTGAATTGCGGAGCAAAAAGAGGATTTCCCTCAAACCACCTTTGGCTGCGCCCACAATCACGTTGTCACATGAGAGCATCGCCTAAGGTCACATCAACGAAAGATTGAGGAAGGAGCTAGCACTGCTAGGCCCCACAATGAAGGTTACAGATTGAAAAGATAAAAAATCCTCTACGTGCATAATCCAACGACGCTGATCAAATCGAATTTGATCGAAGGGTTGCTGTTTGACTTCGTGGTTTCTTGATAAGTTACGATTCAATTGAAATAACTGAATCATTGTTCTGGAACGTTGGAATCATTGCTATGGGACGTTGGAATCATGGCTCTTGAGCATTCTGAGATTCCTGACATGGGTGTTGGAGATTAGGAGAGAAAAAGATGATGAGGTCATGAATAAAAGAAAGATATTGCGACAAAGAGAGGTTTTTGTTTCTCGGTAAAACAAGTTGAACTATATGTGATCAAGAAGACAACAGGAACATAGTGTGAAAGATGCAGAGATGAAGAACATAAGCTGGACAGAACATAAATGGTGCAAACAACAGACTGTACGAGAACTTAAGAGCAAGAAGATGCGAGCAGGAACACACTAATGCAGACATAGAAGAGAAGTGTAGCAGAACAATGATGAGACAGGTAAGACATTGATAAATATTGTATCACTATAATAAATTTCAGAAAGAAAAGACTTATATCTCAGGGAGGTAGGGTGGTGCTAGGGAGGACTATTGTCCTCAGAGTTTCAAGTGGGTGATTAAATACAGGGAGTTGTAGCTTCCATCTGGTTGCGGCCAGAAAAACTAGGGTGGTAGGGTGGTGCAAGGGAGAACCATTGTTCTTTGTTATATAGGTTGGTTCCTGTGTGCTTGGAAGTTGGTTCTTCCATTCAGTTGGTGCTGGAACACTCAGGGAGTTGGTGCTCTCGACAAGTTGTATCTTGTTAAAACAGAGATGGTAGCCTCACAAAGAGTTGATGCTCATAAGAATGATAATGTACAAAAAATAAATACTACTTATCATATTAAGAAGAAGAGGTTTTCTCCCTTTATGGGTTTCCTCAGGAATATCTATCTCTGTATACTTCATGTGTGTGATTGATGTTGAATACTCTATTGCTTACTTCCTTGAATTATTGTGATCATCATTGAGTGTTCTGTAATGAGTTTAAATTGGGTATAATTGTTTAAGCACAATGACAACTAATTCACCCCCCCCTCTTAGTTGCTTAACAATTGGTATCAAAGTGGGTTCCTTTTAGCTAAGGGTAGATCCTAGAGCTTAAACATGGCCAACCATGAAGGAACTTCAACCAATAAGGCCCCCCTGTTCAATGGAACAAACTTTGCCTTCTGGAAAGTTAGAATGATAACCTACGTAATGGCTTTAGATGGAGATGTATGGGATGTGGTAGAGACTGGTTATGTAAATCCATTTGTACTAGCTTCTAAGGATGACAAGCTAGAATTCAGATTCAATGCTAAGGCTATGAATTCTATTCCGAGTGGGCTTGCAGAAGCAGAATTTGTAAAATTTATGCTCTTAGAATCTACCAAAGAAATGTGGGACAAACTCATTAACAATTATGAAGGTAATGAGAAGGTAAAATATGCCAAACTTCAGACATATAGATTGAAATTTGAACAAATAAAGATGAATGAGGATGAAATAGTTAATAAATATTTATTAAGAGTTGAGGAGCTTGTGAATTCCATGAAGGGTCTTGGTGATAAGATTGAAGACACATTTTTAGTTCAGAAGATTTTAAGATCTCTACCAAATAGATTTAATCCAAAAGTTTCTGCAATAGAAGAACTGAATGATCTTAAGACTTTGTCTATTGATCAACTTCTAGGAACTCTAGCTGCTTATGAAATGAGGATTAGTAAAGATAAACCCCCCTCTATAGAAGCATCATTTAAAGCAGATAAGAATGAGGATTCCGAGTCTGATGAAATTGAAGAGAGAATTGTGAGAAGACTAAAGAAAGGATCATGCAAGTACCAAGAGAAGTTTCCCTTCAAATGTTTTAACTATGGCAATATAGGTCACTTTGCATCTAATAGTCCACACAAGAAGAAGGACCAAAACTCTGAAGTTGAATAGAAGTACAAATCCAAGAGATTTGGTAAAAAGAAAAGTTTATGTGTAAATAATGATGACTCTTAAGGAGACACAAATAATGACTCTTCTTGTGAAGATAAGGTTAATGCCTTTATTCTTATGGCCAAAGAGGATTATGATAATAAAAATACAATAAGTGATGTTAATGATGAAGAAGCTGTGGTTGATATGGAAGGTGAACTAATCCATGCTTTAGAAGAGATTGAGAGACTCATACTTAAGAGGAGAAAACAAAAACAATTGTTGATGCAGTTTGAAAAGAATGGTAAAAAACATGTTGAAGACTTTGCCTTGCTAAAAGTGGAGTTAGAAGAGGCAAAGAAAATAGAGGACACTCTAAAACAATAGTTATCAGAGAAGAAGGCAAGATGCAAAGCCTTGCAATAAGAGATAGTAAAAACCAGAAAAGAGATGGAGAAGTTTAAAGCATTGTATCTCTAAAATCTTCCAAGCATTAAAGCCTCAACAGAACTAAATGACATTCTGAGCAAACATAGATCTCCTTTGTTGAATACTGGTTTAGTCTATGTAAGTGGTTCAAGAAGCAAACAACCAGAAAGCAAAGAGTCAGTAAAGATGATCAAGTTCCAAGTTAGTAGACAATTAGACCATGTGAGTTCTCTTCCACCAAAAGCTAATAAAGACAAGATGATCCCTGATAAAAAACAAAGATACCAAAATATGGAGCAACAAATGCCAAGAAGAAGGCCATCCTTCAGGTACCAAAATTTCTTCCATGGTTACTATTTTTACTGCTCTAATTTTGGTCATAAGATTGCAAATTGTCAAATTAAGTTTAGAGACATGCAACTGAGGAGATCAGGAAATAAACAATCTTTGCAACATAGAACTAAACAACCAATGAGTAGACAAAGTTGCACCAATCACTTTGACCTATTGAACAATGATATCGAATGATAAAACTATCATAATTTCAGCCACAAAGTTGCAAACTGCCATCTGAAGAATTACAAAGCAGATCCAAGGATAAAACCCTTAGCCAGAAATGCCAGCACATTGAAAAAGAAAGATAGTGAAAAATGTGGTCTAGTACTTTCAGCTCAAAAACAAAAAGACCCCTAGTATATAGACAATGGATGTTCCAAGTACATGACTGGAGAAAAGAATAAGTTTTTGTCTATGAGTGAAAGAAAAACATGAAATGTGACCTTTGGAAATGATGAACCATGTAAAATCAAGGGTAAAGGGATGGTGAGTTTGAGTAATGGTAAAGGAAAAGCCCAGGATGTTCTGCTTGTAGATGGGATGAAACATAATTTGCTCAGTGTAAGTCAAATGTGTGACAGAGGATGTAAAGTGGTGTTCACTTCCAAATATTGTAAGATAAAGTCTGTAAACTCAGGACAAGTGGTGGCTAAAGGCATAAGGACATATAATAATGTATATGTGCTGAAAGAAGATAGAGAAGAGTGTCATCTAAGAAAACATGATGAAATCTGGTTATGGCATAGGAGACTTGGACATCTAAACTTTGACCACTTAATCAATCTAAAAAATCTTGAGGCAATAAAAGATCTTCCAAGAATATCAAAGCCACAAGATTCTGTGTGTAAACCCTGCCAAGTAGGAAAGCTAACCAGGACACATTTTAAATCCAAGAGCTCTACTTCAACAAAGAAACCACTCAAATTAGTTCATATGGATTTATGTGGACCATCAAGACAAGATCGCAGAGGGAAGGAAAACTAATTCATGCTGATCATTGATGATTACTCCATACTCACTTGGGTTGATTTTCTCAAATAAAAAGATGAAGAATTTGATAAATTTAAAATATTTATAGCTTTAACTGAGAATAAAACATGAAACACGTTAAAGGCAGTAAGATCAGACATAGGAGGAGAATCATGTCAAGTGATTTCAAGGAATTCTGTGATAAACATGGGATCGAGAGAGAATACACAATCCCATGAACTCCACAACAAAATGGAGTAGTTGAGAGGCAAAACAGAACAATTCAACAAATGGCCAGGTCAATGATGAATGAGAATAACATTGGTCAAACCTACTAGGTAGAAGAAATACACACAACAGTCCATATTCTTAACAAGGCCCACCTCAGACCACACAATGACAAGACACCTTATGAACTGTGGTATGGAATATCTGCTTCAATCAAACACTTCAAATTCTTTGGGAGTAAGTGCTACATAAAGAATAATAATGAAAACCTTGGCAAGTATGATGATAGGGTTGATGAAGGCATCTTCTTAGGATATGATACCAATAGTAAAGGATATAGATGATTTAATAAAATATTGTATAAATTATTTGATTGCGTTGATTTAAAGGTTGATGAAGGAGTCCCAGTAAGAGATGTGAGAAATATTGAGTCTGCTACAGAGGACACAACTGAAGATGAAGATGAACAGGTCCAAGAATTAGAAAAAGAAGACTGAGTCAGATGAAGATACAAAGACTTAGACAGACTCAAATCAATAGACAACATCAAATCCTTACTCCAAAATTACTCAAAAGAATCATCTTGCAAGTCAGATAATTGGTAAGAAAGACAAAGGTGTACAATCCAGGAGAAGGATAATCAAAGACATCGAGCAATCACATATGACCTTCATATCCATGGTGGAACTCAAGAACTTTAATGAAGCCAGTAAAGATGTAAATTGGTTAAAATCAATGAATGAGGAATTGGACCAGATTGAGAAGAACAATACTTGGGAGCTTGTTCCTAGACTTGCAGATAAGAATGTAATTGGCTCCAAATGTGTGTTTAAGAACAAAATGAATGAACACGGAAAAATTGTTAGGAATAAATCTAGACTGGTCTGTAAGGGTTATGCACAAGTTGAAGAACAAGATTTTGATGAAACCTTTGCACCAATGGCAAGATTGGAAGCCATCAAAATGTTTCTTGCCTATGCATGTCATAAGAACTTTAAAGTATATCAGATGGATGTTAAGTCAACATTTCTTAATGGGGATCTAGAAGAAGATGTATATGTGGAGCAACATGAAGGATTTTCACTAAAAAATAATCCTTGCTATGTCTGTAAGTTGAAAAAGGCATTATATGGAATGAAACAGGCACCACGAGCCTGGTATTATAGACTGGACAAATTTCTACAGGACAAAGGGTTCAAGAAAGTTACTGTTAATAGTAATATATACATTAATACTGAAGGTGATGATTTTTATTTTATTTTATTTATGTAGATGCCATTATTTTTGGATGCACTAATGACCCTTCAGTTCAGTGGTTTTCTATTTCAATGTAGACTGAGTTTGAGATGTCCATGATAGGAGAACTATCATATTTTCTTGGTTTACGAATCAATCAGAATTCTACAGGGATATTTATCTCTCAAGAAAAGTATTTGAAAGAGATGTTAAAGAGGTTTCAGATGGAATATTCTACACTTGTGAGAAAACCTATGGTGGTTGGTTGCAAGCTTAGTAAAGATGATATTTCACCTGATGTTGATCAACGAACATATCGATCAATGATAGACGGTCTTCTGTATATCACAACATCCCGTCCTGATATAATGCAAGCTGTTGGAATGGTAGGTCGTTAAAATTCTGCTCCTAAACAAAGTCATTTAGCGGTTGTCAAAAGGATATTCAAATATTTTAAGGGTACAATGACTTATGGTCTCTGGTATCCTAGAAATCAAAATTTTCAATTAATTGCATATTCAGATGCTGACTGGGAAACTGTTTGGATGAGAGAAAGAGCACGAGTGGAGGTGCATTCTTCTTAGGTGTTTCGTTAGTAGCATGGCTTAGTAAGAAGCAGGGATCTATGTCATTATCAACTACAGAGGCATAGTACATTGCTACTGCTACTTGCTGCACTCAGATTTTATAGATGATACAAACTCTTGCAAGTTTGAAGGTAAGTTATACTGATGCAATTCCAATTCACTGTGATAAGATCATTTCCATTAGTGTCTCCAAGAATCTTGTTCTTCATTCAAAGACTAAGCATATACCGATAAAATATCATTTTCTCAAAGAATAGGTTACAAACAGATTTGTTCAGCTGCATTATATTCCAACCATAGAACAAATTGTAGACATCTTTACTAAACCCCTAGCCATGACACCATTTGAATATCTCCGTCAGAAGATGGGTGTCATCCCTTATCTCACCTAAGAGAGTCCATCCTATCAGGGGGATAATGTGTTGGTTGAATATCTGATACCTCTAAAAATTACTGCAACTACTCAAGGGGATCATGTTTTCTTTGACATTGATGTCAAAGGGGGAGAAAATGTGTTTTCTGGATGCTACAGTTGGAGGTCTAAGAAGAATAGTGCAACCTTTCAGGGTTGCCATCAATGCCAAAGGGGGAGATTGTTGGCATTTTTACATGAATAATGTGCTTGTCATTGATGGCAAGAACAATAATGAACCAAACCTCAAGAGAACAAAAGATGAGAAATCTTAGAAGAGATAACGGTTTCCAGAAGTACAGACGAGGTCCAAGAGACAGACTCGCAGGAGGAGCAAAGGTCGAGACCCGTGAATACTTAGAAATCCTTCTAAGTTAGAGAGATTAGAAGTTCAAGAGGAATAGTGACAGTGGCCATTGGATCACTGATATAGAGGATCAACAACTGTCATATTGAATTAATGAAGGATAGGACAAGCGAGGCTGAGATTTGAGATCTCGATCACCCAAATTTCCATCATCTGTCGGATTGAAATAAGTGGAATGATAGGATAAGTTAGAGGGAACGCTAATCTAAACATCCTATAAACGGGCACTCAGATCTACAGTCGATAAGGCATATCAGACCCTGCCAACCTTTCTTCCTTTAACCGTGGGTGGGGTCCGAGTTGGTGTTATTTCCCATGTGGGCGTCTCATACGTGTCGCCTTCCTGTCAACTTGGACCCCCCTCACTCATTACCACTTACCTCCTAACACCCCCTCCGAGTAAACCACCAAACCACTCATACATACCACCTTTGCACTCCAACATCACACTCCACTACCTGCTACACATCACACTTCACTACCACGCTCTGCCTCCACCTCCACTACACTGCCTACATGTCTCACCCACATCAACAAACCACCTCATCAAGGACATGTGGCAGACCACGTCAGCAAGGACATGTGGAAGACCACGTCACTAAGGACATTTGGAAGACCACGTCAGCAAGGACATGTGGAAGACCATGTCAACAAGTACACATGGCATAATCAGATGATGACAAGTGTCAAGAGGAAATTGGCTTGTGCCATGTCAACAAGTGACATAAGAAATCTACGTCAATCCGAGAGATTTACTTCGGAAGTTTCATCACCAACAAATGTCAAAAGTCCTGAAGTCTCGAAGGATGAAGGTCCGAAGTCTCTCTTAGTCGTCGATCTAAGTTACATTTTGGGAGTTAGGACAACCATTAGATCCAGGAGAAGTACAGTCTAATTTGTTGGATCTGAGCATCGAGGATCAACGATCGTTGGATCCAGAGATAATGCACGAAGGTTAAGCCTTTGGATGTGCACAGGAGAGAGGACTTGTCAAAGTCCCGAAGTCCTGAAGTAAGTAGGGACTGACCATCATCAAGAATGAAAGGTGGTGCACAATCGAAAACTCTGGAGCAAATCACTTCAAGAGTTTGTGGTTGGGAAGGAAACCATATCGTCGAAGACCCAAGGGATGAAGAATATCCAGGCCATCGGTAGCTAGAAGGATGCGTGGCAGAAATATGTGCAGTTAAGGGAAAAACACTCCGGGAGAAAGTGAAGGAAGCAAAGTTCAGTTTTGAAATCA
Source organism: Picea mariana (assembly GCA_032191745.1). Classification (NCBI taxonomy): domain Eukaryota; kingdom Viridiplantae; phylum Streptophyta; class Pinopsida; order Pinales; family Pinaceae; genus Picea; species Picea mariana. Next base: position 9,247 of record JASDQU010221082.1, read on the forward strand.
TCAAAGCCCAAAGAGCCAAAGGAGATGAGGACTATCGATCTATAGGAGGAAACACTTCAATAGATCATGTACTCCGGTTGGAACAATCCAGGAAAAAGCAAGCAAGGAAATTTGAGAGTTGAGATTCCTGAACCCCGAATACCTGAAGGGATCATGACCGTTGATTTGAGAAGACCACATGTTGATAGATTATGAATTATGGGTGGAAGCATCATGGAGAAAGAGAAGTTTGAGAATCGAGACTCCTAAATCTTGAAAGGCGAAATCGATGTCATCCGTCAGTTTGGTGGGCCACACGTCACTTGGTCGTTAAGACTTAGGAGGGTGTGGATCCAGAGAAGAAGAAGGAAAAATGATAGATCAAAATCGTTGATTTAAGAAGGTTAGATATGATCTGATAGTTCAGAAGTACCATCAAGATCGTGAGGTTGATGATTCTGTCGCATTGTGGGGATTGAAGGTGCGGGAACTTTAAACTATTAAAGGCGGTCCGTAATTGAAACCACAGTTTTGGAGAAAGCATATGTGGAGCTCTGTAGTGAATTGCAGGGTGAAAAGCGGATTTCCCTCAAACCACGTTTGGCTACGCCCGCCATCATGTGGTCACATGAGAGCATCACCCAGGGTCAGATCAATGAAATATTGAGGAAGGAGATAGAGCTGCTAGGCTCCACATCGAAGGTTATGCATTGAAAAGATAAAAAATACTCTACGTGTATAATCCAATGACGCTGATCAAACCGAATTTGATCGAAGGGTTGCTGTTTCACTTCATGGTTTCTTGATCAGTTACGTTTCAGTTACACTAACTGAATCATTGTTCTGGAATGTTGGAATCATTGCTCTGGGATGTTTGAATCATGGCTCTTGAGCGTTTTGAGATTCCCGACATGGGCATTGGAGATTCAAAGAGAAACGAATGATGAGGGAATGAATAAAAGAAAGATTCCATGACAGTGAGAGGCTGATGTTTCTCGGTAAAACAAGTTGAACTATATGTGATGAAGAAGACAACAGGAACATAGCGTGAAAGATGCAGAGATTAATACCATAAGTTGGACAGAGCATAAATGGTGCAAACAATAGACTATACGAGAACTTAATCACAAGAAGATGCGAGCAGGAACACACTGATGCAGGCAGAGCAGAGCAGTGTAGTAGAATAGTGATGAGACGTATAATCCATTGATAAATACTGTATCACTGTAATAACTTTCAGAAAAAAAATATTTATATCTCAGGTAGGTAGGGTGGTGCTAGGGAGGACTGTTGTCCTTAGAGTTTCAAGTGGCTACTTGAACACAGGGAGTTGTAGCTTCCATCTGGTTGCAACCGAAAAAACCAGGGTGGTAGGGTGGTGCAAGGGAGAACTATTGTTCTCTATTATACAAGTTGGTTCCTGTGTGCCTAGAAGTTGGTGCTTCCTTCTAGTGGGTGCTAGAGAAACCAGAGAGTTAGTGCTCTCGACAAGTTGCAGTTTGTTAAAACAAAGGTGGTAGCCTCACAAAGAGTTGATGCTCATAAGAATGATAATCTACATAAAATAAAGACTATTTATCATATTAAGAAGAAGAGGTTTTCTCCCTTTATGGGTTTCCTCAGGAATATCTGTCTCTGTATACTTCATGTGTGTGATTGATGTTGAATACTCTATTGCTTACTTCCTTGAATTATTTTATAATCATTGAGTGTTATGTAATGAGTTTAAATTAGGTATAATTGTTTAAGAACAGTGAAAACTGATTCACCCCCCCTCTCAGTTGTCTAACATTCCATACCTTTTCCTCAACATTTATTTGGTGACCATACTAGGGAGATCTTCCATATCACTCTGGTTGATTGTATTCACGATTATCTTCAAATTTTTTTGTTTTGTCTAAATACTCCTTGACTGATTTCTTTTTCTTGGAACAACCTGTTACAATACAACCTAATATTGGAAATGGTCTTAACGACCAAACTAACATTTCTTTGACCTTATTCAACACTATTCTCAAAATTGCTAGTACTCGTGTTGAACTTGAACTCTCTTGGGAAGTAGTTGAAAGAGACATAAGTATCTAAGAACATTGGGAAGCCAGGAAAAGGAAACCCAAAATCCAATAATAACCTCTCTTTTCCTAAATCCTTGGTTTTTCTTTTCATGTCCTCAAATTCTCACATTTCTTGAAGAAGAAGAGGATTGTTTCCCAAAACTACTCCTATTTTTTAAATAGGAAGAAGGAAAACCATTCTGTCAACCCAAGAAAGTGCTCTAAGGAGAAATTTGTCTGATTCTGCTAGTTCACCTTCTTCACCTATACCTATTACCTTCAACATGACATCTGCAGGTAGTGGTAGTGGGACCAGAGGTGCCTTCTCCTCCCAACCTTCTGCTTTGTCAGTAATTGGTAGTATATACAACCATCAAATCCCTGTTCAATCCTACTACCAATCCTACTAAATTGATAAATAAATATGGGATTTTCCAGTTCGAAGAAGATGCTACGACCACTCCATGGCACGTGTCTTCTCCCTTGAATCTGGCACCCACTACTCATTCATTACCGAAGTTTAAGGAGCATCTTCCTAAGTTCTTGGGGAATAATACTGTTACTACAAATGAACACCTAGTAGCATTTTATAATGCTTGCCATAACATTGGGGCTAATGATTACGACACTTGCATGCATCTATTTTTCAACTCCCTTGAAGGGAAAGATGCCACAAATTTCTTTGATCTCCCTCCCAAAATTCTTTCCACATGGGAATAATTGGTTTATTGGTTCAATTCCACTTATGGATAGTCCAAGAGTCCATTTGAGTAGTTAAGGGAATACAAGAATATTGCCTATAAAGATGGTGAAACCATTAAGTCTTTTAACCTTCGCTTCACCAAATTATACAATCAAATTCTTGAATTAATTCGCCCCCAAAACCAAGCTGCTTTCATGCATTATTATAATGTGCTACCTTCCCCTTATCGTCATAGAATCAAATAAAAGGCTATTGACAATGTTGGTTTCGCTCTTCAGACTTGTCTAAAATATGAGGAGCAACTTGAAAGAACGAGTCTCCCTAAAGGGGACTTAGTCAAGCAAACATATATGTTTTCCCTCCTACAACTCATGTAAGACATGAACAATAGGATGATATCCTACAAATGAAAGGGAAGTGTTTCTTCGCCCGCTTCCATCACATATTCTTATTCCTTAGTGCCTTTTATGAATACTAATGAAAACACTTTTCAACCAAAATCCATTATGTCTTGTAGTTGGTGTAACTTATGTGAAGAAAATCATGGAGAAAGTACTTGCGAAGTTAAGAAAAATGCCAGAGATAAGACCTTTGGCAAAAGGCCCAATACTACAATCGCGGTTCTATATTGGGTTGAACCAGAGGATGTTATGATAATCAATAACATGAACAAATCTTATACCAACAAGGGAAAATATGACCCTCCTCGTACTTCTTCCGCACCAAGCACATCTTCTCAGATACAAAAGTTGCCAGAGTTCTGGAAAATCAAGGAATGCCTTCCCCTCTTCCGTCTCCTAAATACAACATCCTTAAATGATTGGCTAATATCAAGGCTGATGCTACTCTTTTTGACATGGTTTCCGTCCCTGAGAAACAAAAGAATCTCAAGAATTTTATGGAAGGTAAAGTTTCTACTATAGCCAATATTTTTGAAGAGTAAAAAGAAGAGGATTCAAATATAAATAAAAAATCCCCCTTTTTATATTTCTGTAAAAGTTATGGATAAAATGGCTCATTGTTGCATAATTGATGGCGGTTCTGGTCCAAGTGTAATGTAAAAAATTATCATGGAAGATCTTGGCTTATCGTGCACTAATGAAAATTCTAGAAGCATGCTATCTTATAATAGTATGCAAGAATCAACTATAGGTGAAATCAAAGATGTAACCTTAGTTCTGTGTGCACATCCTAAAATAAGAACAATTCTCAGTATCTAGGTAATTGATATTCCAGTAAGAAATTATTCAATTATTTTAGGAAGAGTCTGTAAATCCTTAATGGGTGGATATATTTTGCTTGCCGGAACACATCTATCAGTCCCTAGGAATGGAAAGAACATTATAGTCCCAAGGGAAGGAATAATTTCACCATACATAGAGAATGTTCCCCAACCTAACGTAAATTACTTGAGGAAGATTTGGGAGTATACTCTATCTTTGCTGATGAGGGTGACACTATCCTTGAACCAATTGATTTTGACGATGGCATGTGGCACATGCATTTCGATGACTCATGCTCAAACGAAGGTAATGGAGCCAACATTATTCTGTATTCTTCTATAGGTAAAATCCACAATTTTTCTTATAGGTTAGAGTTTTCTTCCACAAATAATGTCACCAAGTTTGAGGCCTTATTGTTAGGCATCGAAAATGCATATAACCTTTGTTGTGGCCACCTTACAGTCTTTGGTAATTCCAAACTTGTTGTGAACCTTGTACGTAAGATTTATTCACCCAGAAATAAGTTGCTTAAATGATGTACCCAAGTTGTTTGGATGCTCATTTCAAACCTGTTATCATTTAACATCACTCATATTGAGTGGGAACTCAATTCCATTGATGATAGGCTAGGTGTGTTCAACAACATCCCCTACTCAGTAGCTTTTTCCTCAAAGACCTGATTGTATGTTTCAATCCCTATATTGTCCCCATATCCCCGATAACATGGAATCATGGCAAGCATTCCTGAGTGATGAAGGCATTTGCACTTTCATACAAAATGAATCATTTAAGCCATGTTATCGCACAATTTATACTTTGATAGAAGGAAAGGTAAAAGGAAAGCAAATTGGCGTAACTTGAGGTTATCCTATCACTTCCACCTAATAGGATTCCTCTTTCTATTTAGGGTTGTAGGCACAGGGGAGACATCCCCGGTGACCTGGGGGTTTAAGAAGGCAAGGTCAAAATGGATATTTAAAGATCCCCTCTCTCAAGTCACCATTGATCAGAAAGTCCCAATTTTATAACCAATGAAATGATAATATATCAAGCTGTACCTGCTCGGAACAAAGAAACAAGAAACTATATATATTGCAAGTACAATTTACCGGTTAGCACTTTATAAAACCATATACTTTCTCAAATAAAGCAATTGGCTGATAATGGTGAAGTAAACAAAAAATTATAACAAAAATATTTATGAGGTAATACTTCACAGTAAATTCCTTGAAGCAACTTCAAAATGACTAAGAATAATCAACCATTAACATCATAATACTAGCATTTATTAGAAGCAAAGAAGACAATGCATTAATCGACATTTTCAATTGCTTTTAAACGCTTTTAATGCTGCAATGTATGTCTGTAGCTTAATTTTGTAACAACAACAATAATGATAGTAGGTTAGGCTATTCTAGTGTTAGAAATGGTTAGTAGTAAGCATAGGTTTTGATGGTTGTTTTGATCAATCCCTCAACAAGAAGACTTAAACTAGTGCTTTAGGGTGAATTGAGTCAATGATGTGGCAAAAAATGTTGAAGAGAAATAAATGATAGTAGGAGAGTCAAAGACAAGAGAGGTTGATAGATTGGAGTGTTGGTAACCCAAGGCTCCAAATATCAAACCCGAGGGGAAACTAGCTACTAAGGTGTAGGTAACCCTAGGCCTTAGTAGATTTCCTCACTCTTTAACTCAATGATTAAGAAAAAATTGGCTAATATGAAGCAACGGATAGTAAGGTGTTGCAATGGAAAGGCCTTAGCAAATGATTCAAGAAAAATGGCATCTTGACAAGATCTACTAGGTGAAGGATTTTAAAGCTAGGACAATAACATGCAATAGTCTTCCTAGGGTTTAAACAAGCAATTTCATAATATTTAATGTAAATGAAAGATAAATAAGACTATAACCATTCAATTAAGAAGAATTACAGAAATAACACTTACATACATCAAGAATCATCAAGTAAAACCCTAGTTGAACACATCCACCAAGAAACTTTCCAAAATACTCCAAATTTAGCCTTCCTCAGCAAGTGCACCTAAAATTTCAGCCAAGAAACCCTAGATAGGGCGCAAATTTCAGTCCTCACAAGTGTGAGTGAAATATGATGAATAATAAGAGTTATTTTCCCCTTATTTATACAATTACAATGACCAGAATTAGGTCAAAAAAACCGACATGGCCAGTTACACATAATATCCAGTTTTTTCATTAAATGTCATAAATAAACCCTAAATCAAGCTGTAAATATGATGTCATTCCATTTTAGGGTGACGTTAGGCCCCTTTAGGGAAACATTGGCCTCCTGGAGCAAAACATTAGGCCTCCTTGAGCCTCAAGATCCTGCCACATGTGCCACTTGGCATGCAACTGCCTCCAAAGTATTCGAACTGCTGGGTGACGTCATGGGTGACCTGGGTGACATCATGAAAAGGGAAAGAACCCCTTGGGTCCAGGCCTGCCAGGATGTCCTTGGTGGAACGAACTCCTCTCTATCTAGTGCAAAACCCTGATCTATCTCTGCCCCTGGCTGGGGTCTCAACATCCATCTGGTGGGATTTTATCCCCATGGAGGTCCAAACTAATTATCTCCCCATGTGTACCTATCTATCAGGTGTGGCCCTACAACATCAACAAATATGCCATCCATGGGCTCATAAGTCACATGGATCATAGCAATGTCAATCACATCTAATCATCAAGTTATTTAAACATTTGCATGAAAAAACCTTTACCCAGACATGTTCTCAAAGAGATTATGTTATTCTACAAGCCAAGTTTGGAGGGGATGCTAGGACGTCCTATTGGGATAGTGCTCATTGGATGTGGGATGTTCCTGGGTGAAGAAAAATCCATGCCATGTAAGTGGATGAGGTGGCAAGGGATGTTGGGGAAATAAGTACAATGATAATAGGGGGATGTCGGGGCAATGGGTACAATGATAATAGGGAAATGCATGGCTTACTTGTGGGTGCCTCTGAAGAGGGTGAGGTGCACCTTGTCATGGATGCAAATGTTTCCAAGCCCATTCACACCTTTTATCTTTTATTATTATTGTTTTTTCTTTCAAAAGGCTAGTTAGAGGACATTTTCCTGATGTGGTGACCAATGGTGACAATGTTACCCACAAGCATTTCATGGAAATGAGAAGACTGGCTCATGATGAGACTCCCTTTCTCTTGGGTATGCTACTAAGAGAAACTACCTTGGCGTGGTGACCAATTGAATGGTAATGTCATATCACTACATGCCCATGGACCTAATAGGCTGGCTCATGATGAGAACCCGTATCCTCCAACTAGGTCTTGATTTATTAATTTTTATGGGTCCCTTTATTTCTTGCTGAGAAGCCTTTTATTGCTTTCTTAGGGATCCCTGGGTGAAGCATCTCAAGGTTTCATTCTTTTGGATTTTATCTTTTTCCAGCTACTTTTACTCTCTAGGAATTCATCCCCTTCTTCCCACAAGGTAAGGTGCAACCCTTTGATAATTTGACCAACCCATTGCCCAAACCAGTGTATGGGATGGATGAGCGGGAAAAGGATGAAAAGTGATAAGTATGGTGGGAAGAAAATGATGAACTTTAATGAATCCCCCCAGTGAAAAATCAAACCCTATGGGAACCAACTTACTGGGGAATCCTGTCATTCCCCCTAGGTGTGGTCAAGTGGAAAGGCATAAGGTCCAAGCACACATTAGAGGAAAAAATAATTAAATGCACAGATTCAAATGTTTTGAGAGTCAGAGTGACACATACCATGATACCCTGACTCATTACCTCATGGAGAAAGACCCATTTTTGTTGCAATACCACGTCGATGTGATGGATGTTTCACTGCTGACAAAGTGGAGGCGCTGAAGAAGAAAAGGATGGGCCCTCCAGGGCCATGCTCAAGTCGATCTGGCTCTCAGTACTCCATATCTAGGAGATGTGGGCCTTGAGATATAATCTCCTTAGTTATCCCTAGGTAATCCAAAAAGGATGCAGATAAGGCCAAGAATAAATCTTAACTCACAGAGGCAACTCAAAATGCTTATAATGGCTCCAACATATAGAGAAAGGGAAAAAATTCAAATTTCCAAAAACTCAGTGAAAATGACATAATCACGAAGAGCGTGTCACAATATTTCTAACGATGCAAACAACTCGTCAAACATAGTTACGGTTTGAAGGATATTCACGGTCAAATTTGTGGTAAAAAATGGCCAGTCAGTAGGGGACACATCATTATCTGTACTGTTGACATCAACAGATGGCATGGTAGGGTGATGTCATCGTATGGGATGCTGATGTCATCATTCCACGTGACAGCACCTGAGGTTTCCACGTGTTACCCTCCAATGGGATTTTTAGGGGTCCATGTGTAGCAATAGAAAAGTGCCATGTGGCACCCCCAAGCGACGCCACATGGCACCACCCAGGGAGAACCACATTCCTGTACGGAGTGAAAGGGAATCCATGTAGCATACAAGTGGGCATATCAGTGGGTGCCACCTAGGTCAATCATCGAGAGACACACGACATCCTAAAAATTCCCAATATTGGCCCTTGAACGAATTTCATTTTAAAAAAATGGCGGGTCTGCCAAATTTGGCAGACCATGCCAATTTTAAATAGTCATT
>JASDQU010221084.1:0-10618 GCA_032191745.1 Picea mariana
AAAGAGGGTTCGTTCTAGTTTTGTTATTGGGATAAGCGATTATTGTGTGAGAGAGAGAAGTGCTAAGTGTAAGAGCCTTCTAGTATTGTAAGATCTTTAGTTGGGTGCAGAGATCAAGTCCTGTAGTTGGGTGCGCAAGAAGGGGGGCAATAGAGAGAAGAAGGAAGAAGATTCGCTAGCTAAGAGTGCAGATAATAACTGTATGCTTCATCTTAATATATTATAAAGCATAGTTTTGTGGACGTAGCCCTAGGGAGAGGGTGAACCACGTATATTTTGTGTTGTGTGTGATTGATGCAGACAAGATGAGGTTACCCACCTTTAGAGGAGACGGATCTGAAGACCCTAAACAACACTAGTTTCTCTGCGAAACTGTGTGGAGTATTGAGAATATAACCGACGAAGCTTTCAAATGAGCTCAGTTCAGTACCACCCTAAGAGATCACGCACTGAGATGGTACATGAAATTTGTCCAAGGAGCTACACCTAAACCGCCAAATTCCATTAAGACTTCGCTAATTTATGAATTCAAGAAACATAAGTCAGAATCGCATTGAATTACAGAACTGAAACAAATCAAGCAGAGAATAGTTGAACTGGTATGGGAGTTCGATCAGAGATTCAAGACCTTGACAGGCCATATGAGTTTTCAAATACCAGATGAGCAGAACAAGGAATGGTTCATTGCTACCCTCTTACCATAGGTTAAGGCACTAGAGATCGCCATGAAGCTAGAGTCAGCCCCTATGGGAGAATCCAGCTCAGGTATGAGTCAAATCTTGAGTCAACTAACTTGTTTGTCTCTGCATGTCGAAGATATGAAGGAAGACAAGGGAAAAGACAAAAGAGAAGACATATGGTGTGTCAGGTGCAGATCAGAAGGCCATGGCAAGGAGCATTGTCCCCTATTCCATGAATACTTGGACTCTGGAGCTCCAATCCCTTTGAAGCAAATCACCCTACCCTGGTGCAAGGTATGCAGAAATAGACATCGTCGTGGTGAGTGCTACTACATGCAAAAATATGTTCATACACCCACAAATTTCTATTTCACGTTCTGTAAGTCTGTGGGACATGATGATAGGGATTGTAGGGATTACGATAGCATGCATGAAAGGTCAAGGAATATATAGAAAATTAAAGGTGAAGTACAGCAAGAAGGAAACATTACGCAGTATAACTCCCCTTGGAGAGGAAACTTCAACCCTCGGGGTGGATTCTGAGGAGAGGATGAGGAGGAGGTATGGGTCGAGGTTGAGGACAGATAATTTGTTATAACTATGCACGGGTAGGACACTTGGCAAGGGACTATCAGAACCCTTGTACCACTTGCAGTTATTGCAACTCCTTCGAGCATGTTATCGAGGAATGTCTAGCATTGTTGGCTAAACTTCAAGAGAAACAGGGACCTCAACAGAACCCACAGATACAATTGATCAAAGAAGAACCTCACGGAGCAGACCCTGGAGTCGCTATTATCACTCGGGGAGGCGCTATTACAGGAGAAAACAAAATGATCCAAGGAAAAACTACAGAAGAATTAGGAGTCAGGAAAGCTGCAGAGAAGACACAAATTTTGTATGCAAATAAAGAAAAACAAATGTTCAAGGAGGCAAGAAGAGAGTTCAGGGGAGACCAAGGCTCTTCATCGAAGACACGACCAGAAGTAAGAGAATGTGGAATTCCTTTGGCATTCGATCAGTCTGCTTCACCCAAAGATGGAAAAGAGGCAAGTAAACTTGTCAGTTTCTTGTATACATTTATAGAGCTGATTAAAGATGAGAAAGCTATACAAGAACTGGAAAATTTAGTCAGACAGTATGAGATAAGTAAGGTAGACCCTTTACTGAATAAAACAGTACATCAACTATCAGCTATACATCAAATAAGGAACTACACTTGAATGCTCAGATTGCAGAATATGATACAGACTATGTGGTCTTCGACTTAGGGTCGGAGGTCAATTTCATGACGAAGCAAACCTGGGAACTGATGGGAAAACCTAAGTTGATATATTCCCCTATCAGGCTTAGGATGGCTAACCAACAAGCAGTAAGCCCCTTTGGCAGATTGGAACATGTCCCTGTGGACATCAATGGAGTAAGGACATTTGCAGACTTTGAGGTAATTGAGATAGTTGACAATAGATGTTATTACCCTGTGTTGTTAGGAATTGATTAGACTTTCAATAATTCCATTGTGGTTGAGTTAAAGAAAAGACTAATGATGTTTGAAGGAGATGGCCTTAGGGTCATCACACCTTTAGATCCCGATGAAGGTCAGTGATACACTGAGCCTATGAACTAGAAAACATATACAAATTAACAGCTAGACAGCAGGATTACATTAATCCTACGACGAATGGAAATTTGAGCTGGCGAAGTGACAGCGCATGTTCATCATATTCAAAAGAAGCACTGGATAATTGGCAGAACAAAATGTATGAAGTATATACAAGGAGATGCGCTAGATTAACTAGAGAAGTACGTTGGATCAGCACCACGGTAAGTAACTTACCCACCTTTGATGGTCTGCATCCTTTAGAAACCTTCTTGTCAGACTTTGAAGAAAGTGTACCAACACAACAATGCTTGTTGGTAATGGATGAGGCCTTGAAAGAAACACTAGCAAGATGGTGGGGGATACACAAAAACAACATTACAGAATGGGTACAATGTCGTACCCTGATGACCACGTGGTTCTCAGCACAAGTAGAAGGCTRCAAAKTTCGGTATACRGRACRAAGTTGTCCGAAGAACCATGTGTGAAGTTGTGAGGAAGCCTAGAGCAATATTCATCAAGAGCACTGGGTGCACAAGTTCATTAACATGTTGGAAACGACCCCTATCAACTAGTACCTTCAAGCAAAGTTGTGCCTCATCACTACAAATTGGGAAGGTATGACTAAGAATTTTGAAACTACCTTTTTATTTGAAAGTCGATATCCTACAGTAGATCAAGCATTACAGGGTGTAAGACAGAAAGTGTTCGAGGAGGCATCTAGCCTTCCTTTGGAATGAGAAGAGGACGAATGGACTGCCCCTCTCCAGAAACTACAAGGTTGTTACAACATCAATGTTAATGAAGACAATGATCCTAGGAAGGTGAACATCATAGAAACAGAAGGCCAGAGAGATGTGGAAGGACCTGGAGTTGAGCTACCATTTATTGGACAGCCAATCAAGATCAATAAATTCAATATTGGAACAGAGAAAACACCAAAGTTTGCAAATGTTGGAGATTATTGGGACGTTGCTACTATTGAAAAGATAACGAAGTTACTGTAGGAATATCAGGACTTGTTTCCGAACAAGTTCATGTATATGAAGGGAATTAAAGGGCCTATGGGAGAAATGAGGATCCCTTTCAAACTAGATGCAATACCAGTCAAATAGAGACCCTATAGATTGAACCCTAAATATAAGGAGAAAGTGAAGATTGAGCTCGACAGAATGTTGGAAGTAGGAATTATAGAACCTGTCGAAGAATCAGAATGGATTAGCCCTATGGTGGTACAAGACAAGAAGACAGGAGAGATCATGATCTACGTAGACCTCAAGAATCTGAATGATGTATGTTTGCATGACCCCTTCACTATGCCATTCACTAATGAAGTGTTAGATAATGTAGGAGGTCAGGAAGTATATTCTTTTACAAATGGATTTTCAGGATACCATCAAATTCGGATTGCCAAGGAAGATCGCCATAAGACCACCTTTGCCACAGAATGGGGATCCTACCAATATACAACAATTCCAGTTGGATTGAAGAATGCCCTAGCCATCTTTTCCAGGGTGGTGGTCAAAGCATTCAAGGAGTTTCTACATAAATTTCTAGAAGCATATTTTGATGATTGGACTATTTTTAGTTTATTGAAAAATCATATTGAATGTTTAAGGCTAATGTTGGACAAATGCAGGCAGTGTCAAATTTCCTTAAATCTGAAGAAGTGCATCTTCTTCTCACCATTTGGTCTGTTGTTAGGTCATATTTTATGCAAGCAGGGATTGTTGGTAGACCCATCTAAAATTTCCATTATAGTTGATCTGCCACCTCCTACTTCAGTCAAACAGTTGCGCACTGTGCTGGGACATACTGGATATTACAGGAAGTTCATTAAAGGATATGCCCAGATTACATCACCCATGGAAAAGATTTTGAAGAAAGATTGTCAATTTCACTGGACAGAAGAATGCTAGCAGATCTTTGACATGATGAAACAGAAAATGGTTACTGCACCTATTCTAGTTTTCCCAGATTGGAGTAAGGAGTTTCATGTGCATCTCGATGCATCTTCTATTGCATTAAGAGTTGTGTTAGAACAACCAAGAACATGATACATCGACCACCCGCTAGCCTTTGCTAGCAGAAATATATCAATAGCAAAGATCAACTACACCACCACCGAAAGAGAAGGGTTAGCCATGGTGTATGCAATGCAGAAGTTTCACCACTACTCGTTGGGAGGACACTTTAGAATGTTTACTGATCACTCCACACTGAAATACTTAGTGAACAAGCCAGTGTTGAGGGGACGAATATGTAGATGGCTTCTGCTATTTCGGGATTATGATTTTGAGATCATACTTAAGCCAGGGATAATGAACAAGGGTCCTGACCACTTGTCGAGGTTGGAACATGTAGAAGAGTCCACTAGTTTGGAGGATACACTATAGGATGCACAGCTGCTAGCCATTAGAAGGATTGATGACCACTTCACAGAGATAGTCTAGTTCCTGTCAACAGGAATGGCACCTTGCAAGTATACAATTCCCCAGAAGAAACAACTAGTAGTGCGCGCTGCAGACTTTTCGCTTATAGCGGGACAACTATACAAGATGAGACCTAATGAGATATTGAGAAGGTGTGTTATGGAGGCAGAGGGACCATTGATCCTCGTCGAAGCTCATGAAGGCATCGCAGGAGAACACTACGCAGGGAAGGCAACTATGTAGAATTTTCTTAGGGTTGGCCTTTAGTGGCCTGCTCTACACAGAGATGCTAAGGACTATTATAGAGCCTGTGATGTATGCCAAAGAGTTGGGAAACCATCTAGAAGAGATGAATTGTCGTTAGCACCACAACTGACCTTACAGGCATTTGAGAAGTGGGCCATTGACTTTGTAGGACCTATAAACCCACCAAGAAAGCACACAGAAGCAAGGTACATAATTACTGCGACAAAATATTTGACCAGATGGGCCAAAGCAAGAGTAGTTAAGGACTATAGTGCCACTACAGTTGCGTGCTTCATATTTGATGACATCATAACCAGGTTTGGATGCCCGAAGATCCTTATGAGTGATCAAGGCACACACTTCATCAACAAAACAGTTGAAGCCCTGACTGAGGAATTTGTAGTCTATCATCATAAGAGCACGCCTTACCATCCAAAAGCAAATAGGACAGTTAAAGCATTCAACAAGATCTTGGAGACAGCGCTAACGAAGATTTGCAGTGTCAATAGAGATGACTGGGGTTTAAGAGTACCAGCGGTACTTTCGGCCTATAGAACCACTTGCAAGAAACTCACAAGGTAGACCCCTTTTAAGTTGGTGTATGGTCTTGAATTCGTTGTCCCAATGGAATATTTGGTACCAAGCTTAAGAATTTTTGCCTTTACAGATATGGATGACACTAACGCTGCTCGAGAAAGGCTTGCACAGTTGGTCGAACTAGAGGAAGACAGATTTATTGCAGGATTCCATTAGCAGGTATAGAAGGAAAGAGAGAAGGCCTACCACAACACACACATCAAGAAGAAGGCATTTAAACAAGGTGATCTAGTACTGGTATATGACAGTAAGTTCATAAAACATCCTGGGAAGTTCAGAACGCATTGGCTCGGGCCATATGAGGTCATCTATGTTACAAAGGGAGGATTTGCGTAGTTGAGGACTTTGAATGGAGAATGGAAGGAAGGATTAGTGAACGGGAGCCGATTGAAGTTGTACTGTGACAACCAGCTACCTCGCAACTCTAAGTAAAAGCATAAGGAAAAGGGTCTAGGTACCAGGTGTAGTTGAAACTGGGTACCAGACACAGAAAACACATTTTGCACAAGGAAGAAGATGAGGCATAAAGCAGAAGGAAAAGGCTTTACTGTGCAGTCTAAAGTCAAAGTTAAACCGAAGGATCAGATCTAAGTGCCTCGGGACGAGTCACAGGTGAGTGTCGGGGGCTTGTTGGCCCTTGGTGATGGAAGTAAGCGAAGGTTAACGCAAAAAAGATGAAATTTGAATTGCGCGAAAGACACAGTGACTGTTACTGGGTCGAAGTGAGCAAAAGAACAGAAAAGACGGAGCAAAGTAAAAGGAAGCAAGTCGTTGGACAAGGAGATCGAGGATGACAGATCAGCAAGAAAGATGAATCGTGGACAACTCAGCAAGAGGAAAAATCCACCGTTGGATGCTTTGGAGCACTGCGTGAGAAGGAAGGAAAGATAGGCTGGTGAAGCCTTGAAAACGTGGGTCAAGTTGGCCTAGGGTTTTGGACACCTAGGGTTTTGGTATCTAGGGTTTTGAAACCTATGTTTCAACCTAAGGCTGTCGGGGAGTGATTGTAATGTATAAATAAGAACCTAGATGAGGAAAGAGAGTTCTTTCTAGTTTTTTTATTGGGATGAGAGATTATTGTCTGAGAGAGAGAAGTCCTAAGTGTAAGAGCCTTCTGGTATTGTAAGATCTTCAGCTGGGTGCAGAGATCAAGTCCTGCAGCTGGGTGTGCAGGAAGGGGGGATATAGAGAGAAGAAGGAAGAAGATCTACTAGCTAAGAGTGCAGATAAGAACTGTATGATTCATCTTAATATATTATAAAGCACAGTTTTGTGGACGTAGCCCTAGGGAGAGGGTGAACCACGTATATTTTATGTTGTGTGTGATTGATGCTCTGTTCTTTGTCATTAGGTATATTGTTATTGCATTATTGTGTTAGATCTGATAGATAGTTGTGCAGAGTAGATCTGAGCTAATAAGTGTCATATAAATGTTGTGTTGTCCTTGTATTGGATCCACTTGACATTCCCTTGGTTGTAGACATTTCTGTCCTACAACCCCCCATACCTACTTCGGGTGAGACTGCACCTTCTTCACAGGTGTTTTCAAAAGGGCTAGTAGTTAGGGCTTGTTGGTGCGCTCTTGGAGTTGAACCCTGGGTCTACCCTTGTGCCAACAATAATACATCTAGGTATCTGTCATGTTATTGTATCATACTTTTTTAACTTTTGGTCCATCCAATACAATAGAAGTACTAAGAGAAAATCCTTCACACATCGGTAGAGAACTTATCCATCATCACATAATACTTCCAAAATGACAATTACAATGAATTAAAATGTAAAACTAAGTGCATTTAGCTGAATAATTTCATTTATGAAACAGTATAGTGGATCACAAATATTATTTATGTAAAGGTATAAATGTAGAAAATGATATGGAAAATAAATGATTAAAACATGGAAAATGATATAGTTTGGTGAATTAGTTTAAGTGGCTGAATTGTGTGAATTATAAGCATGAGGTCATGGGTCAATGTGAAAATTCCAAGCCCTGGGTGAGTAAAGTCCTTATGATCTCAATCAAATAAGTAGATTGTTGAATTTAATTAATGCAGAAATAAATTTCAGTACATAGCATTAATCACACAATAGCAAATCAAAAAGCGGAATCATAAAATCACTTACACACATACACAGGTAATTACTACTTCAAATATAGCTTTTCATTCCTTCGAAAAACTTACAAGGAAAACTCCACAAGCTTCCCAAAAAATAGCATTGCACGGATACCAAAAACCACCTCAAACTAAGTAGAACAACCTATTGGGAGAGTATGGCTTGTACAAACGCTAATACGGCTCTATCCATATGACTATACAAATTCGTATGGTATCATCCATACAACTAAATGGACTTCCGTACGATTATATGGAAATCTTTCATATGTTGTATGAGACTACGTGCTGCTAGAAACAAGTTACTTTATCTCTCTCCTGTTATAGCATTTTTTTCCTCACCCCATGCAACTTGCTTGGAAGGCCTTTCAATTTCCCTATGAAGACTTGAAGTCCCCTTTTGTACCTTCCAGAGCCAAAAATCATATTTTTCCACATATACGCGCCCTACAAGTTAGACAGCATGCGTAAACGCAGGTTGCTCTACTACAGCCCGCGTACATTGGGTTTGGTGTTCAAAATTAAAAATTATGTCGGGTTTCCATGTCACTTCATGAGATCCATGATCCTTGACCTTCCATATATTGGAAACGTTTTGACTCGGCCGTTCAGTTCCATTTGAAGGATATAAATTGGGCCATATCCAAGCTGTGGAAAAGGAGAGAATTCAACTTTTGAGAGCAAAGATACTCTGGAGAAATTTCACTTCACATTGAGTATGCATCCCTTTATCCTTGAAAGTCTAAACACATTGTTCAGTCGCCAAGCTCTTCCTTCTCTGATGGAGAACCAAATTGTCTCCTTTATATGAGCTTGCCTTTGGTGGAGGACTGAAGCGGTGGAAGCCTAGCTAGAGGGACTTAGTTTCTCGGTTTCGATGTGTGTCGGTACATAAGTTTGTCACATATATGCTTATGTTGATTATTTTAATAGAAATACTCTTGTCTCATCCAATTGATGTCTTGCAAATACTTGAATTATTATTCCATGGGTGTATTTGTCATGTATGTTAATGGATTATGCTAATTTATATGCTAACATTATATATTATCACCATATGCTTGTGTATCCTGGTTATTGAGGACAAGTTGCATGTATAAAGCTTTGAGTTGTGTGCTCAACGGTGGTCTTCATCGAACATCCGGACAAGGTAGGCTCTTGACCTTGTCTTGCTAGGATTTAATTTATATAGCATACTTGAGATTAGAGTTGATTTTTGCATGTCATTTCGTCTGTTATGGTTTACCCCATAACATAGAGAGATTTTCCTCGTAACAGAATTGGTGACCATACTGGGGAGTGATCTTTTGTTTTGGTGTTTGGAGTGTTTTTCTCCTTAACTTGCTCTCTATTAGCCTCATTTTTCTTGTCGCCTGATTGCTTGACAACCTATTTTCACTTTGCATCTGAGTTTCTTGTCTTAATCCTTACCCTAGCAGTGTTTTACTACATATACGTGTTTTTTCCCTTGACAGACGCATATATACGCGAGTTGTCCTTCTATAGGGCGTGTACATACGCAAGTTTTGCTCAAACAGTCACGTACATCAACTTTTTAGGCTTACTAGCTGAGTTTGGTGTTTGTTGGGTGATTTCGGTTGGTTGTTGAGTCTTCTCGGGCCTCTGTCCTAACTGTTGAGTGGTTACAGAGTGATAGGAAACCTTCTTAATGTTGAATTTTCGGGCGGTATTCTTTCTTATCATCTTTTTCATTGGTTGTCCTTTCATCTTGGTCTGAGTGTTTGCTTCTTGGTATAATGTTTGGCTTGTCTCGTTTTGCTTGCAATACGGTTTCTATATGAAGTTGTTATTCAATCCTTGCATTTTCGTTTCTTTATATCGAAAATACGAAGAAAAAAAAAATTGCTCATTTTGCATTATGGCATTTGTTCTTTTGGTTACTTAGTATTGATCTTGACACATGTGGAAAGATTGCGTTTTATTGAAATTGTAGGAATTGCATTGAAAGTTGCATTTGAAAAGCTTACCATATCTAGAGAATTTAAGATTAGGACTTAGCACTATGTTTATATTCATTTCTTTGATATGTTGAGTCATATTATCATCAGTTTCATGACCACATCTCTTGAGTAAAAAAAATCCATTAAAAGTAACGTTGATTAACTAAAATTGATTAGAAACAATTTTATTTTTCAGGGTACACAAACACGCATGGGATATAGGGCCTTGGAATAGGATTTTGTGAGTAAATTTCTCCAAGGCTATTAAACTAAACATATGTATCTGATCAGGGAGTGGTGAAATCCATTGTGTAATTAGTGACGTCAGGACACTCCATTCACACTGGAGTTAAGCACGAGGTCATGCGAAGTTGGTTGCAGAGATAGCCCTATAATACCTTCCTAGCATCGAAAATATTTTTGTAGTTTCATTTGTATATGGGGGTCTTGATAGTACCTTTACCTCCTTGAGAGGCGGTGCTTTCAATATTTCGAGCTTTGTTACCCTACCTATACGGTGGACCACACTCACGATTGTTCGTCTGTGCATTATTTACACTTTGGTCGCTCTAGTTGCCTGACATAAGTAGCCACATAGGTTTCTTGCAAGGGTTATTCTGCAGGTACCCTAAGTCATATAAGGGTCAGATAGCACACAACATTTATGGAGGATTGCCTCTCCGAGGGGATCTAACCGAATGCATTGTTAATCCCACGAGGGCCCTCATAACTGATTCAGATACCTCCAATCTTTTGAAGGGAGTCTCAGGCCCCTCTTGGGAGAGACATGCCTACTCTAGTGAGGGAGGCCCCTTTTCAGCCACTATATCATGTTTGTGTGCATTGGCCTTTTTTCTTTACTTTGGTGTGCTCTTTGATTATTAGTTGGCCTTAGGATTTTGTATTGTGTCGTGAGTGTTGACTGTTATGGTTGGTGGAGCCCCTGTGACTCCCTCAGTTAGCGCTACCTAACCCATGGTCTTTG
>JASDQU010221086.1:7824-17830 GCA_032191745.1 Picea mariana
AACCTGAGGGTTGATGATATCCTTAGTGTATTTGAAGATAGGTTTCACTAGCTCAATTTATAGTTTATCCAATTGGATTATGTGTTTAAATTCTTCTAGTATAATCTCCATGTCACTATTTCCTCATTCCATGAGTTTAGTAATTGTTTTTTTTTTTTTTTTTTCCCTTTGGGTGATTGGTTGTTAGTCTAGAGTTTGACCTTTTATGAGGCATGTTGTCTGTATAAAAAATGAAACTATAATCACTAACTTCCTAAAATTACTTATTGATACAAAACCTAAAACAGACTTTCTAAAATAGAACAAGGAAAACAATCTTTGTTTAATTATCTAACAACAACATAATCCAATAAGACATATAGAAGTAAGGCTTTCCTCATACTTACCTAGATTGTTTTTAACTAATATCTAGAAATCACTAAAAGTGCCAAACTCAACCCATAATGAASGTGATGAATAACTCAAATACTAGAAGTAACACTACTCACAGAGAACTACAAGAACAAATATTGTTGCTCACTCTGATTGCACAAAACTTAATAGTTAAGATTTCAAGTGAATTTGTAGGCTTATGGATTGAGTAAGATTTGGAGTAGTAATAGGCCATTCCTATTAGACAAGACCTTTCAGCTACTATTGAGAAAATCATTAATTTCAAATTGATGAAGCTTAATGGTTATCGAGTGATGTTCTCTTTCAGATACAATGCAAAGGCAAGGAAAGGGAAATATGAACTTCTTGAAAACTAGACATTTGTTTAATGTCCAAGAGCACATTTCCAAGCTTATGTATTATTTGTATATTTTCCTCTTTGTTCTTTGCACATTCCTTTTTTGAAACACATTTGTCAATGTGCAATCCAATTTKTCATATATGAGCTGCAATATGTTGTTGTAACATAAGCAATGTGTTTGTGTTTGCATTCCATAGTTGCCACACCTTTGTATGAATGCATTCACCCACATGTTTGTTGGGAAATTATGAAAAGGTATGATTACTCCACACAATGAAGCTTGCAATAAAAACATGTAATTTTGTTGTKTCAACCTTATATCATCCAAGAGATTTGCAGAGAGAGACTTTCATCATAATGATTATTTTGTAAAATATCAAAGAATTGTTTCATGTTTTCCTTTGCATTGTCCCTGCTACATTGCAATCAATCATTTCACAGTAGACAAGAATTCTAATGTCATCGACCTAGCCATAATATCCTCATCAACACAAGGAAGGGTTTTCATTGGTTTGACTAAGATGGCATGTGTTCTATCAAGGCTCGTAATCAAGGTAGGGCACTTGGCTCCTTGTATGCATTCAGAGAAGGAAGGACATTGAAAGACAAGAATGCATATTGAATTTTAATCCATTGGGGTGAAGGGAAACCAAATTTGTAGATGGAGCTATGATAAATTTTACAAGTTTGAGTATGATAACATGTTTGAATTTTTTCAAGGTTGCATTTCTACATTGTTAAGTCACGTGAAATATACCTATCAACAAATTTCTCCATGTCATAGTTTGATGCTTGGCCATAAGATAGGTGCTTCACATACCCATAGTAGTCCATGTTCATGTTCATGTTCGTTGCCTATGTTTTGGAATTTAATCATAATTAAGTAACCCATGACATCTCCATACAACAAGATATTTYGTAGAATTATCAAATCCTTGAAAGCATTGAATCTATGTTGTCAAAATCCTTGAAAGCATTGAATCTATGTCGTCAAAATCCTTCGAAGGCATTGCATAGTATTTCCCAAATATTTTCAACACCAGTGAAYGCCACAAATAAATTTGGGGTGACATGTTGTCATATCGTAGCAAATGCATCCATATGAAAAGTTTCAGGCTAGTTAGGAGAGATGCATACAACCTTCAATGAATGGTATGTAATTGAGGATTTCAATATTTTCTCCAAATTGTGTTTCACCTTCACATATTTTTCAATGGTTTTTCTTCCTTTTAATTCACCTTTGCATATAAACAACCATGAAGAACTKTGTACTTAATGCACAATAAAACAYGTTGATTTAAAGAAAATGTTTGTAATATGTGTTGMAAAACCATCTTCATTGTGCAATAGCTCCCATTGGGTTATGTCTTGGTAGAAAAAGTGTATAACATTGTCACCAGGGTGACCACAACCACAAAACAAGGTTAAAAAGTTCATTTCCTTAAAGAACTTGTCTTGTAAGATTCTTAGTGGTTAGAATCCTTTAAACGGTGCTAGCCATATGATTTTATTGGAGAAATCAACTACCAAGTGTGGTTTACCATACCCTTGTACAATATTTTTTAGTTGGCTCATTCTGACTCCATTTCAAGTTTGATGCTCAATGTGCCCTATAGGGAAACTTGAGTTTCACCAAAGAAAATATTATCCAATTCTTTGTCAATCACAATACATTCACACCACTTTTATACCTATACAATGGTGTGCCACACAAAAGTGTAAGTGCAACCATTTCAATATTTGGTTGAACATTTCCAAATCTGTATCCATTCTTGTACTCTAATTTACGTTTATACATTATTGTTATTGCCACCAATTTGGACAAGTCTCATGAGAGTGCTTGTTGCACATGATCAATATTTGTAGGTGTTATCCCCATTTTGTGGGATAACTAATGAGATAATGTCTCGAGGCCCTCAGGTTGTAGATATGGAATGTTGAGAGACGACATGACTAGCAGTGTCCACTTGCCTTACAAATTCCCACTCTATGACCAAATTTTGATCCATTGTCAGCGCATCCACCACACCATCTAGTTTCTGGAAGGTAGATGGGTCTTGATCCATGCGGTACAAGTCAGGTATTGTGGAAGGTAATCACCCTAATATTTGAGGCATTTAAACATGTTGTATTTAAGCTATTTTTTATTATAGAATTCCTGCTTGGACATTATGCTTTTGACCCCATTTCACCTTGGTGAGTGTCATAGATTTCCTAGTAAGTGGCGAACCTTTGGGGAAAGTTTGCAACTGAGGATCCATTGAGGGGTTATCGTACCATTCCAAATGATACTTACCACTTTTCACTCATTACATTCCCATCATATTTCCCTCTTCTATGCCCTTTAAATTTAGTGACCTAAGAAGGGCATGTACCTCATTTCATGGGAAGAAGGGGTTGAAGGCCCGAGGGGATGGTCGCTGGAATAAGATAAGAGCCTAAAATAAACCTTCTAGATGCTCACCCAGTAAGGTCTTGAGAATGATGAGTTGCTTCTCTTGAAAGAATTGAAGATCTGCACAATATCAAACACATAATAAATATCTTGCTTGAATATAAGACTAACACAAGTGCGTTACAACACTTTGCATCGTTACCCCTATGGCACTTTGTGGACCTCTTTGTTCAATTTACACTATGTTATTGCCACCCAAACTAATCGATTCACTATTGGGAGTGCACACATGTTTGTATCATTTATTAATTAATAAATGGAAATAAATGGGATTGGAAAAAGGTTGCATTGAGGAAGAAGGTGCAACACACCCCTTACAAAGGCACCCGTAAATGAGATAATGCGAGCCCTTGTATGTCATGAAACTCATTGACCTATGAATTCCACCCCTCTATCCACCTCATCACCCACTACATGACCTTGAAATAGAATCCTCAAGAGCATCCCCTACTTGAGGGTTTTGGTCTACCCAATAGGACTTTTATGACACCCCTCCCATGCCTAAACTTGGTCGATTGTATAGGGTCTTGGAGCATTTGTTGGATTTTAGGAGGTAGTTTTGATGAACATATTTAGGTGCCTTGTTTATTAGATGTTGTTTTCACTTGACATGATATTTTCACTTGATATCCTTGGAGGGCGTGCCTATTTGTTTTGCAGGACCTTGTTTGGTGGACAATTTTGGAGGGACAAGCCTAGCTTGGGATTCCATGGGGATTGAAGCCCACAGGTCGGATGCCAAGGGACTGCATGGTGGATCATGATGACTTGACTTCGGAGGCATAAAATACACATTGGAAGACATAACCTATCCCTCACATGTCAAATGACTTGCCTAAGAGGGGAAAAGTGTCACTTCTTGAGGCTTGACGTCACCTAGGGCTAGGGTTTTTTGGTGATAGAGGTATTGCACTTTGACACTGGGCATGATTTGATCGGAGGAGACATGGATTGACCCTAACA
This sequence comes from Picea mariana, assembly GCA_032191745.1. Classification (NCBI taxonomy): domain Eukaryota; kingdom Viridiplantae; phylum Streptophyta; class Pinopsida; order Pinales; family Pinaceae; genus Picea; species Picea mariana. The sequence goes on from JASDQU010221086.1 coordinate 11,976, forward strand.
CATGAAGAGGAGGCTCTAGGATCCCGAACGACCTCCATTTTCTTCTCCAACGACTTGCTCAAAGTGTCAAAATGTCCCCTAAAGGGGTGACATCATCTTGTTTTAGGGTTTTCCTTATGCAAATTTAAAATTTAGTTGAATTGTTTAGTATTATTTGTGTAAAGGGGAAAGATTTGGGTTGTTGACCCCTATCTTGTGGTTTTCCTTAAAATTATGTGGACACACATACTTGAGAACATTTTGTATCAATAGATATTAACTCTATTTCATTTTCAACATAGCTCTCCCTTGTGGAGAAGGATACTTAGCTGAATTTTTTGCTATTCTTGGAGTATTTCATCTCTCTCTTACAATTTTTATGGTTTTCTCTTGTTATTGGTGGATAAAAGTGGTGTGCTACAATTGGAGGCTTTTTCTCATGCTTTTTGGTGGAATTTTGTTTGTGACTTAAGGTTTGATCTTGCATCTATTTGGGATTGGTAAGGAAATTTTGCACTTGTTGTTTCAAATTCTTTCTTTTTCCATAATTTTTAGTGGATGAACCCTTGGAGAAGTATAAGGGCATACACCCTCCCCAATATTCATTTATTTTCTTGTGAAAGGTCATTAATCTCAAGGTTGTTTGGAGAACTACAAGGACATACACCCTCCAAGTTCACCTTTGTTTGTTTCACAAACCCTAGGAAGTAAAAGTGTTTACACCCATAGGTTCTTGTGGGTCAAGCTCATACATCTAAGGTTATATTGTTGCCTAAGGTTTTGCTAAGAGAAGTAAAAGGGATTACACCCTCTTAGCATTTCCTAGTAGACCTAGCTTTCCTTGGGGAGTAAAAGGATTTACACCCCCAAGGACTTAGCCTAGTCGTTACATTCTCTGACTCCACAACCCAATAGTAGGGCACTAATAATTTTAAATCTGCATTGGAGAAATAAATTTGTTGCATTGGGATACATGAAAATACAAAGGAATCAACTTGTTCAAATTGCTTTCTTTCTTTGATGTTATAGGGTTTCTATTGCCCCTAGGGTGTATCAATTGGCTAAGTGTTTCTTATTGTTGTTATAAATTTATGCTACAACCATTAGGGTTGCAACAAACTCTCTTTTTCAAGCTCAACTTCTCACTATTTTACTGTTGGAATTAGTTGGAAAGTTGCTACTGTTAATTTAATTGATGTTGGGTATTGTTTGGCAATATTGGCTATTTCCTTGGGGTAAAAGTTGTTGCTGTAGAAAATCATTGCTACAGCCACTTGTCTATCATAAATATACTCTCAAAAATTATCCTTACAACCATCTAAGTACCACTAAAGTTGTGCTAAAGTGTTGAGAACTTATCTACATCTTTTGTGCTTCATAACTCAACTAATCATTGATGCTTTATGTGGTTTTAATCTGTAGTAGTTGCTTGATTTCATTTCTGATATATATTCCTGTTTACTACTTCAATTAGGGACATAAATCTTAAATTTCTAGTCCACCTAACATATATTGCGTACAGTTGGAATTTCTTGTGTCTCGGGTAGGTACAAACACTCTCAACACATACCCAAGGGCTTGGAAACCTTAAAAATCTCCCGAGACTCATTCTCGATCCTTTTTACATATAGTAACTTGACCTATATGGGATTCCATTCATACATCTCACTTTGCATCTCATTTCCACCTAGGGTCAGTGGGATTCCCCCTTTGAGGTGATTCTATCATCTCTAAAGTGACGGGAATACCTACCTAAGGTGACAGTGGGTAGGTTTTCTCAAATTTGTCACCATTTTGGTGGTTGGTTTAGGCTTTTCCCAACCTAAAACTTGCGTGATAACAATAGGCATATCTACGATTGTTCAAGTGAGCCTAAACAACAATATTTTGTATGCAATTTGTTTGATTTGGGAAAAATCCATCATTGAGGACACAAGCCTCTCCTCCAATGGATTCAATTGCTCAACAACATCTATTTTTCCATTTTGACTAATTTTTATGGGAGTTGTGAAGATACAAAAATTTCCTATTCAATAATGCTTTCTTGCATTACTTGCAAATGCAATAATAATTTGCCACATGTTTTTCTTGTTCTTGGTTGTCCAATGAACAAATTGACTCTATGACAATGATGCCTATTTGCTCTATGTCATTTTGGAAGTTTGTTTGCTCACAAACAACGCTTGTATTATTAGATGGTGTAAAAGATATGTGTGTTATCCCCATTTTATGGTATAACCAAGGAGATGATGTCTCGAGGCCCTCAGGTTTCAAACGTGGAGTGTCGAGAGACCACATGACTAGAAATGTCCACTTGCACATATGGAACCCCTCTCTATCACCGCACATTGGATCCATCGTTAGAGCATCCACCACACCAACTAGCTTTTGGAAAGCATTTGGGTCTTCCTCCATGTGGTACAAGTTAGGTATTGTGGTGGGTAATCACCCTAATATTTGAGGCATTTAAGCATGTTGTATTAAAGTTGCTTTTGATTATATAATGTATACTTGAACATTATGCTTTTGACCTTGTTTCACCTTGGTGAGTGTCATCGATTTCCTAGTGAGTGGCCAACTTTTGGGAAAGGGGTGTAAGTGGGAGTAACTTGAGGGGTCATCGTACCATTCCTGACCATAATTATCACTTTCCTCTCATCAAATTCTCATCACATTTCCCTCTTCTAGGCCCTTTGGCTTTAATGAATCAAGAAGGGCATGTACCTCATTTCATGGGAAGAAGGGGCTAAAGGACCATAAGGATTGTGGCTAGAAAAAGATAAAATCCTAAAATATAAACCTTCTAGATGCTCGCCCAAAGAGGTTTTGAGAGCAATGAAAACCTTCTCCTAAAAAATCGAAGACTTTCAAAAGAAAAATAACATTATATAAATGTCCCCACTTGTTGAGGTGTGTACACTCATGTGGTGTCCCTTTCTTTCCTTGCATATGGCACTATGTGTACCTCTAGCTTCAAGTGGCCTTGTGGTGCTACCCCTCAAGCTAATTGATTTGACTCTAGGGAGTACCCAAAGTTTTGGACTATTAATTAATCAATGGAAATGAATGGGCTTGGAAAAAGGATGCATTGAAAATGAAGGTGCAATGTAGCTTATACAAAGGCACCCATAGATGAGATAAGATGAGCCCTTATATGCCATGAAACTCATTGACCTATGAAGTGTAAACCCCTATCCGCCTCATCATCCATTACATGACCTTGAAGGGGAATCCTTGGGAGCATCCCCTACTTGAGGGTTTTGGTCTACCCAATAGGACTTTTACGACACCCCTCCCATACCTAAACTTGGTCAATTGTATATGGGCTTGGAAAAAGGATGCATTGAAAACGAAGGTGCAACACACCCTGTACAAAGGCACCCATAAATGAGATAAGATGAGCCCTTATATTACATGAAACCCATTGACCTATGAAGTCTAACCCCCTATCCACCTCATAATCCACTACATGACCTTGAAGGGGCATCCTTGGGAACATCCCCTACTTGAGGGTTTTGGTCTACCCAATATGAATTTTATGACACCCCTCCCATACCTAAACTTGGTCAATTGTATAGGGTATTTGACCATTTTTTTAATTTGACGAGGTAGTTTTCATGCATATTTTTAGGTGCCTTGTTTATTAGATGTGGTTTTCACTTGCCATGATATTTTTAATTGATATCCTTGGAGGACGTACCCATTTGTTTTGCAGGACCCTACTTGGTGGCTAGTTTTGGGAGAACAAACCTAGCTTGGGCTTCCATGGGGCAAGAAGCCACAGATTGGATGCCTAGGGTACGCATTCTGGATGATGAAGATGTGCCTTTGGAGGCCTATAATACATCATGAATGACCTTTGATAGCCCCTATTACCCAAACTAATTGCCTAGCAAGGACAAAACGCCACTTTTGGAGGCTTGAAGTCACCTAGGGATAGGGTTTGGTGGTGATGGAGTTATTTCTCATTGACACTTGGCATGATTTGACCAGAGGAAGCATGGAGATACCTTGACACATGAAGAGGAGGCTCAAGAAGCCCCAAAGACCTCCACTTTCTTCTCCAACGACTAGGAAAAGTGTCAAAACGCCACTCTAGAGGGGTGACGTCTTACGTAGGGTTTCATTTTATGTGCAAAGTATGAATTGTTTAGTTATTTTTGTAAAGGGGAAAAGTAGGGGTTCTTTCTCCCCTTACTTTGTGTTTACTGGAAAAACTGTGTCTAAGACTTTTTGTATAAATACAGTTCAAACTCAAATCATTTGAACATAACTCTCCCATTGTGAGAAGACTCTATGGATGAAATTTTCACTATACTTGTGCATTTTTGGTATCCATCTCTCTTGCAAATGGTTTATGGTGTTAGTTCTTGGTGAATAGATGAAGTGAAGTGATGCACACCTCTTGAAGGCTTACTCTTTGGCTCTTGGATGATAATTTGCATGGTGAACTAGGGTTTGATATCTCTTTTCTTGGAATTGGTAAGGAAAAATATGCATTTGTTAGTTCTTTCTTGCTCATTCTTGGTTATTTGTGGAGGAAACCCTGGGAGGAGTATGTTGGATACACCCTCCATTTATGCTTCATCTTCTTGTTAAAGTTATAAGGCATTCTTGAATAACGGTTGTTAGGAGAAGCAAAAGTGTGTACATCCTCCTAGATTTACCCTAAGTTGGTTGGAATACCCTAGGGAGTAAGAGGATTTAAGCCCCTAGGGATTTTTTTGATCCAACTTGTGTCTTAAATACCCCATTCACCCAATTATAAAGGCATTATTTTGATTCTTTTTTGCATTGGAGAAACAAATTCGTTGCCTCGGTAAACATGATTTTATGAGATACTAATCTTGTTTCAATTGGATAATGTTCTGCATGCTAAGGGATTTTCAAGACCACTATGGTGTCTTGATTGACCTAGTCCTATTGGAGTTATAGCTCATCAAAAGATACATCCATTAGGGCTGCAACAAAAGTTATCTTTCCTCATTTATAACTTGCTTTTCAACCGTCATAATTTGCTTAAAGTTTTCCAAGATAATCTACTAGGCCTAGCGCATATTTTGGGTGGAATCTTTGTAAGTTTTGTTGGTTGGATTTACTTCTATAACAAATTGTTTTCTACAGCCACAAGGCTGAAAAATATCTCTACAAACACCCTTTATTACAACCTTGTTTCATTGCTAAAGTATTGTGCTTTCATTCTTGAGTATTACTAGTGTTTATCTAGCTTATCTTTTGCATCATTTGTTTGACTTTTAGCAATTGTTTAGCAGCTTTAAAACTTATTTTCTTATTGTTATATATCTTTGTTTACTTCTGCAACTAGGGACATAAATCTTAACTTTCTTGTCCACCTAAAACTATACATATATATTTGGCTTGTTCTTGTGTCTTGGGAAGATACAATCACTCTTTGCAAGTGCTCTTATCTTTTGGAAAGTTTTGGCTGCCACTTAGAATCTTTCTCAAGCCCTTACACTTTCTCTATCTTGACCTTTAGGGGGACCTTCCATCATTTCTTCACTTTTCATCTCATTTCCCCAAGGGTCAATGAGATTCCCCCCTTTAGGTGATTCTCTCATCTCTAAAGTGATGGGAATACATGCCTAAGGTGACAGTGGATAGGTGTTCTCTAAGTTGTTGCCATTTGGTAGTTGGGTCGGGCTTTTCCCAACGTACAACTTGTGTGATAACAATGTGCTTTCTTGAATATGGTTGAATTTTTTTTTACATTATCACTTGGTCATTTCCATTGTTAAGGTTTGATAGCCCTCGTTTGATTGATGCTTCATTGCCTCTTGTCCTTCTATATCTCTTGTTAGTTTGCAAAATGTGTTCGATGATTTTTCGATAGATGTTGATATTCTTGGTATGCA
>JASDQU010221088.1:7251-17830 GCA_032191745.1 Picea mariana
TCATGAGAAAATATCTGCACCATTTAAGTGGCACTCTTTGTTTACAGAAATTAGTGATGGGAATGACATCCAATGTGCATTCCCCTTTTGTGTAGTCTTCATTACTTTGTTGGTGTTTATGTAATAGGCACAATGGACTTGTTCAACATTAATAAGTTCGATGAAATCTTCACAAACTCCTTGTATGGTACCAAACCTATCATACAAATTGATTTCTCCTTTATTCCTTCCATTCTTTCTTGAGCCCTAAAAGAATTTGGAGACATCATCCCCTTCCATTGATAGACCTATTAATAGGTGAATATCATCTATGTGAATAGGATACTCTCAATACAAACAAAACGATACATTGTGAATCCTGTTGATAAGGAACCTGGTGCAGCATATGAATTCACCGGTAGTGTCGAATATAAGAAAGTCCCACAAATTCATAATTGTTTACTCCCAAAACGACACATAACGAGTTTTCCATTAAGATTCCACCTCTCCAAAATGCAGTGGGAAATAATCCAGGAATACGTTAGCCTTTATGAGGGGAAAAAATTCCCTATCAGAGAAATCAATGTCGATGAACCGATTTTTCTCAACTTTACACTATAGATAGCCTATAACTTCAACTCGCGGATCAATGAAATCCGCTAGAACAATGATCTTTGGAAAAACACCTCGGATAGTTGTAGCATGAACCATGGTTGGAAACTTGCATTGGTATATGAACACAGTAGGAGGATGAGTGCACAGGTGTGGATTCATAGAAGTCTTGATGGGATACATGGATGAATATGCAAATAAATGGATAAAATACAATGACTTTGACAACTATGATGACAAGTTTTTAGGAGGTTGCAATGAGATGACAAGAGATAATAATTAAGTTTTCATGAAAATCACGTAAATAATTTGTCATTAACAATGGACATGACCAATCAACGTGAAAAAATATAATCAGTGAGTTGGGAAATAAAGGGTACAAGTACCAACACAACTTTGACATGAAGGGACACTCTTGAAATTAACTAACATGTTGGAGATTAACTGAAAACGTACTAACATCCTTTTTGACTTAAATGAAATTTATTGATAGGAATTAAACAATAATAGAAAGGTACTAACTGTATTTTACGAACAAAGTGATAGCGACGTGATAGTGACTTGGACCTTAGAAACTACTAAATGCAGAAAATATTTGATGCAAACCCCTCCCTGACCACAATGGTTTGATTTAGGTTGGAAAAACTAACAATGACAACTATACTCTAGGATGAGTGATAGTTAGACACGTCATTTCTTTATTAACAAAAAAGGGGAAACAATAAAAAAAATAGAAACCTACCTACTTTATTGACTCCCTGTGACAGGAGTGTTGCAGAACTTATTTCAATGAGTAGAGATGTAGGAATTCAGGAATCCACCATTCACCCATCTTGGACGAAGAATACCATTCATTTGTTCCAGTCTAACAACTCTTGATTCCCAAATTTTCACAACCATGAAGGGTCTGAGCCAATGCATTTGTAACTTTCCTAAATTCTTTCGATACTTGATTTCATACAACAAAACTAGATCACCTTGCACAAAAATATTGGTATTAATGTGCCTATCCTACCAATAATTTTGTCTATCCTTCTCCACATTCTGATGAAAATTTTCCAGAAATATAGCTTTATCTAGTTCCAACAACTCTGCAACCCATTCTGCAATGAATTCATCATTTGTCATATGATTCATTTGCACAATATATAAATGCAGAGTGATGAACTTGGCTGGGATGACTGCTTCTTTTCCATAGACCAGTTGGAAATGAGTATTCTTATGTAATTTGTTTGTAGTAGTCATGTAGGACCATAATACAGTTGGAAATCTCTTATCCCAGTCATCCCTATTAGCGCAACATACCTTTGTCAATACTTTCTCCAAATTTTTGTTAAATGCTTCCATTGTACCAATTGCTTGTGGATGATATGGGATACTTTTGTGATGTTGAATTAGGAACTCTCGAGTGAGAGTGGTTAAAGTCTCATTGATGAAATGTGCACCTTGGTCACTTTTGAAACACCTAGGACACCCAAACCGATTAATGATATTATAAAAATTGAACTTGGTCATTGTATCTATAAAGCAATTCCTAATAGGTTTTTCTTCATCCCAATGAGTGAGATATTCTATAGTAGGGATGATATAGATTTCCTTTGATTGCTTGGATAGTTGATTGATAGTTCCTATAAAGTCAACTTCCCATTTCTTAAAATCTTGAAGAGACCGAACAATATGTAAGGGAACTCATCCCTTCATGATGGCTTACCAACCATCTGAAAAGCAACACATGATATGGTGCAATCCTTAGCATATTTGAATACAATTGGCCACCATAATCCTTCTTGAAGTTTCTTATTTTTTGTCTCCTTCCCTCCAACATGTCCTCCCACAAATACACTATGACATTCCTACAATATATCAAGTTTCTCATGATAAAGTATGCATATTCTAAAGATGTTTTCCAACCCCAACTTATAAAATTATCTTACGATAAATTGATAGTTTGAAACATGGACTACCAGGTGCTTCTTCAAAGTTGTTGAATATCCATTAGGTACAATACCAGTAGTTAGAAACATTCCAATATCAAAAATATAATTTGGGATCGACACAATATTAAAGATACCTATGTCTAGGAGCTGGTCATCAACAACTTTGCCACTCTCTCCTGACTCCAACATGGATAAATGATCAAGACCAACATGTAGTTTTCCTAGCTTGACAATGACCTCAAAAGAAAATTCTTGAAAAATTAACAACTACCTACAAATTATCCCTTCTAACATAGGATTAATGACTAGATATTTCAGAGATGGGTGGTCAATAAAGAATTTAAAATGACCTCCTAACAAATAGTGTCTAGAATTTTGCAAAGCATAGACCATTTCCAAACCTTATCTTTCAGTGGTAGTGTATTTTTTCTCAGCCAGTGAAAGATTTATACTAGCAAAATAGATAGGATGATCTAGATTTTGTTCACCAGTTTGTGCAAGGATAGTGCCTAAAGAAATTCCAGAAGCGTTGATATGAACATGGAATTCCACTTTCCAATTGGGATATGTAAAAATAAGATAAGTACTCAAATTTTATTTGATAATATTGAAATCTTGATCACACTCGGGTTTCCAGCTGAAGACTTCATATTTCTTCAACGACTTCTCCAGAAGGGAAGTTATGCTTGCGTAAATTCTGATAAACATGCGATAATACTAAGTATGACCCAAATTAGACCGCAACTACTTAGTAGTCATAGGAGGATTCATATTAAGAATCGCATCAACCTTTGCAAGATCAACCAAAGCTCCTTCTCTACATACAATATGTCCCAACAAATTTCCAAAAGGCACACAAAAGATACATTTCTTAAGGTTTAGAGAGATTTGTAACTTCTTGCAACGGTCAAACATTAGCCATAGTGAATCCATGTGTTCCTTAAGAAATCTATACACTATCGATTCATCCATATATGCCTCAATAAACTTGTGAATAAAATTCCAGAAGGAAGCAATTACAATTATGGAAAAAATAGCAGTGGCATTCTTCAGCCCAAAGGGCATAACATTATAAACAAAATAGCCCCACTCAGTAGTAAAGTTGGTCTTCTTATTGTGTTCTTACACAATCCCAACTTGATGATAACATGAGAAACCATTTATGAAGGAATAATCTTCATTTCCTGTCACCTGATAAAGGACTTCATCAATAAAGGGAGTAGGAAAAGTATCATGCACATAGGTTGAGTTCAAAATTTTGTAATCCACATAGAATATTATATCATCAATACCCTTGTTTCTCTTTTTTACAATGGGACTGATCCAATCGGCCTCATCCACAGGAAAAATTAACCCAACTGCAAGCATTCGGCCGAACTCTTTCTTAACATTTTTCTTGACTCTAAGATTCATGCAATATGGCCTGTTTTTTATTGGATTAGAATCAGGATTTAATTCTATATTTCCTCTCCTAAATATCCCTTAATCCCCTTTAGCTTTGAAAACATTTTAGGAAATAAATCCTCATACTCCTATAATAGAGCCTGTATCTCTGTCATGGTTTTCTCATCCCAATAGTCCCCAACAGATGTCATCTCAGGATGCTCTTCAATATTGATATTCACTTTCCACTACTTCAGAGGATGAGTATATGAACTAGTGGTATCACTTGATAGGGTATATTTAACTTCTATTTTTTCTATGGATTCTTTAAAGGTCAAATGTCTAAGTTCTTATAAGTCCTCACGGTCTTCAGGATCCTTTTCAACCTTGCTACAAGCCATGGGTATTTGTGTAGGAAATGAATAAAAACTATATTGAAGCATATTTTCATGCTTAGAATAGACTATCAGTGGATGCTTAGGCTTGAATTCATTACTAAATAAAATTTTCTTAATTTTTTTCAATACAACTATGATTTCCAAAGACTTACCAGAAAAAGAGAAATCATGGTAGAACTAACCTTGTAGTATTTTCCAGCATACATTTTTCCTTCTAATCTCCTCATGCACATACCAGGATTTTAGAATCGTTCCCAGTGAATGAGAGAAATAATGTGTCCATAGATAACAAGTAAGTTTCACAACTTTCCATACTCTAAAACAATGTTGAACATGCTCAATTGGATTGTATAGTCCATCATATGTTTTTGAGGCTAGCTATTGCCCTTTTATCTTATGATCTTTACTCAACTAGTGAAATTGTGATGATAGAAGGAAGCAATATTGTATGGAAAGCCTGACCTCATCCCAAGAAGAAAGAGTTCATTTGTGTGTATCCAACCACCTAGATGGGGAATACTTCAAAGATATGTCAAGTGTTGAGACTCTTTATTCTACCACAGCCTTATTCTCTATGTCAATGAGAAAATTGTGCATATTTGAGGCTCCATCATATGTTGTATAATGAATTATCTTAGTTAGAATCCACCTTATTGATCTGACAATTTCACAACTTCTTGAAAAATCCTCATACCGTCCTTATTGCCAATCATTGAATGTTACTTCAGAATCTTCATCCACTGACTGGACATTCATCCAATTAATTGATCCATCAGTAGTAGGATTGATATAATCATCATGTTTCCTTGCAGTCAGAGTATAAAACTGATCAATGACATCTACCTCCATATTATCATCTATCGGTTTAGTGTACCTTGGACACTAATAAGGATCTAATGGTTGAGTTCCCTTCATGCCATCAAACTCGAAAGTCATAGTTTCCTTTTTTAAGATCAATGACATCATATTTTTCATAGGCCCAATCAATGCCTAACAAAGATGGAGATGGGTATTTCTCCCCCATTATTTCAATGACCTCAAAATCAACTACTTTTTTGACACCAACTAAGTCTAATTCAACATTTTGTAGTCTTTCTACCGGGAAAATATAGTATTGGATCACTAACCACAATTGAATAGGGGAATAAACTAAATTGTGGTTTCCCATTTCCTCCCAAGTCTTATTTGTAAAGATATTGACATCGGATCCTAAGTCCAACCTAACATCCCTGATCTCAAAATCATCAATCTGAGCATTCAACCTGAACTCTCTGCCAGTCCTCCTTTTTCTCCTTTGAACCCTACATTCCATCCTTTTTGGAAAGTTAGTGGTATTAAATTTCATTGGGTTTCCTTCAACTCCCAAGGTCACTTTCATTGTTTTCTACAACTTCCCAGTAAGTTGTTCATCATCCAATATATCAGAAAATAGTTGAAGCTAAAGATAAACAACCTTTTTTGACTTACCCAAGGATAACATCTAAGTAGATTACTCTCTAGAGACCCTTCATTGATGAGGATTCAACTTAGAAATCATTTCCGCAAATACAAGTGTTGAAGGACTAGACATTTGTCTAAACATTTGTACTACATTTTCAAAGTATTCCTTTTCTCGTATAGAATCATACTTGGTATTTTATGGTACAACCTTATGAATTTTTATTTGATGTGGGTTATTTGCGTCGACACCAATCTTTGTTCCTCCTTTGGTGATGATATCGATATTACGCCCACCTCTTTCAGCCATGGCTCTAGGTTCAAAATTTATCATATTTTCCCCTCTCTACTTGGCACAATCTTCCCATTTATAAATTAGGTTTGGACAATCTTCAATAGCATGAGTTTTATTCTTGCAGTGTGCACACCAAGGTCTTCTTGGAGGTGGTAAATCCCTCTCCAAATTCCCTTTCTCATCACAATTGTAGTAGAGAACTGGTCCTCTTCTGCCAATTCATCTTCCTCGGTATCCACCTATGCTTGTACAACCTCCTCCAAGGTCTTGAGGTCCCTCATTGACCCTGAATGTAGATCGGTCTAATCTGTCTGCAAGTGCATCCAGAGCGCAACATTGATTGGTTTTATGGGAGGGTGAACCAATGAAATCGTAATACATGGTATTCATTGTAGGTATATACTTATATAAAATGGGACAATGCCTTGGAGAATGCTTGTGAATTCAACATATTTCACATTATATGTTACCATGACCCCCTTGATTAGTTGGAAAGGCATGATATTGGACAGGTCCATGAAAAGGTATGGTGGTATAATCTTGCACAATTCCTTCCACTGGTCCAAATCCCAAAGGATCCATGGGTTTAGTATAGGGCCCTATACCTCTCAATCTTGGACATTCATTTTCTATATGACCTTTTTTATAAAAACTCATACACCAGACTTGTGATTGACCTACTTTAGGAAGGGTCAACTATCGAATTTTTTCAATTAATGTAGAAATTTGGCCCTGCAGTAGTGTAATATTAGCATCTTATGTTGGTCTCATAATTCTTAATCTCCTTGGATAACCTTCCATATCCTTTATCTTTGTGGCTTTATCCAATGCTTCTCCCAAATTAGTTATCCTTTGTTGAGTCAAGGGGATATGGGTCAAAGGTAACAACCCTTGAATAAACCATTCTCTCTAATGATCCTCATGGATATGGTTTGTTAATTTCCCTATCACATCCTTAAATATCTGATTATATTCCCATGTGGACTCACTATCTCTCTACTTTATCTTTCGCAACTCATAGAGGGCTTGTTTCTCTGACTATGGTAACCATAATTATTCTATAAATATATGCTTCACTTGAGCGAGTGTGAATGCTTTCCCTTGATACCTCAATTCAATTGCCTTCATGTACCATTTAAGAGATCAACCTCTCAAGGTAGTATGGAACTCAACTAACCTATTCGCATCTATGGTCTTGTGAGTCCTATAGATGACTTCGCAGAGAAACTAATGTTTCCCAACATCCTCATCCCCTCTACCCCAAAAATCAGGGTATTGGGTGAGAGATCCTGAATTTTGATTCACCTTTGAGGGGTTTGGAGAGCCTATTAAAATGAACCCTGAAGGTCCTAGTTGTGATTGGAATGAAAAACTTGCCACACTTCCATTACTACCACTACTCAAACTTGTTGAACTCGAAGGGTTAGAAATAACAAAAATTACAAAATGGATTTATTGTAGAAATTACCAGATTTGTTGATGGCATTGGGGGAATGGGTGATTCAGTGTGGTTCATTTGAGTTTAGTTTTGTGTTTCCTCCTGATGCAATCTTATATCTTCTGGCATTACAGGTTTTGATTCTCCCACAACTTCCTCTAAGGTCCTAGCTGAGTATTCCTCTTCAGTGGGGGAATATACCCTTATTATTTCATCTACATCTTTTGAATTTCGTTCCCCTTTTCTACTTCCTCAAAAACATTGACCTCTCTCAACAACCCTCTCTTTAAACATCGACTCACCAATATCCCTTGTCTCTGCAACTTCCACAAATCTTCTAAATCCCTTATGTGACTACTCGCAAATCCTATCTCCTTTCGGAATTGATAAGATATTTTCATTATTGTTTTCATCTATTTCTGCCACCTCTGTTCAATAATAGCATCCCTCCTCTGAGCTCTTTCATCCCTTTCACTTTTCTCTCGACAACCCCCCATATATCAAGGAAAGTATTCATTTTCCTAACTCATGAACCCTCTCATAGATCACCCTCTGCTAAGTGTAAGGGTTTATGCTTTCATATAAGTTGAAGGAATATGAAACATTCCTTATTCTACTAATAAAACCTTGATACAAAGAGGGATTTCTGACAACAATATTCCTCTAGCTCCTTCCCTGAATAAAGCTTATGATTTATGAAAGGATTGATGGTTTTTCATAGAGAACTCAATAATGTAACCTTCCTAAGTAGTATTCACCCAGAAGTCCACATCTCAAGAGATATCATGATCTAACCGATGAAGATCCTCTATACTCTCAACAGTTTACTTATATCTCCTTTTGATCTAATATTTGTGTTTTGGGGCTTCTTGCAGCCAATCTAACCACTGAAATGACTCTTCGAGGAACTTAATCCAAAATATCTCATATTGGTTGCTAATAGGATCTGAATAGAAAAAAATAATTTTTACAACCCTAAATCTCTTGTGTCGCAACTCGGATTCCTGTTGTATGAACATGTCACACATTCTTTCCCACTAGTTCTCAACATCATACTTGTATATCCAATGAGGCATCCTCTCAAATATCCCTTTAACGATCAATATTGATAATATAACCATTTGTTGGCGCAATATTGAAACTAGGGTTCTCAGAAGTTACCAACAAAAGGCATCGTTGTACTCTAGGAATGTTGGCATATTCAACCTCCCAGAAGGGAAGGAGGTCTCACCCAAAGTGTAGCTAATGTTGTGCGATGAAGAGAGTTAAGGAGAATGAAACATAATATATAGTTTTATGCTACTCGAAGCCATATATTAACACCCAAATACAAGCAGAGACAATAACTAGATACTAGATAAAGAAGATGGAAGTAGTTTACACAATATAAAAATTGATCCATTCACAACATAACAGGTCATCTCAAAAGAAATTTTAGGGCCCAAAACATTTTGTTTTATTAGTAGCTTCAATATCAAAAAAATTATGCAACATGGTTATCCAAAATATTCTCTTGCACATTAAGATCTAACTCCTTATGACTCATTCCAGACCCAAAATATTGTTACCAGTATCAATGAAATGAATAATGATGATTTGATGACGATGATGTATATGTTTTAGTTACAACAATAGTGATAGGTTGATTCTCTGATTTATATTTTTGGGAGGAAGGAAGGGGCAAGGAAAGGGGGTTGTATCCTCCTTCTAGTTGGTATTGGAGAATCTAGAGAGTTGTAGCTTCCTTCAGGTTGGAACCTATAAACTAGGGGGTTGGAGTCTCCTTCTAGTTGGTGTTGGAGAATACATGGAATTAGAGCTTCCTTCAGGTTGGATCCTATAAACTAGGGTTTTGGAGCCTCCTTCTAGTTGTTGCGAGAGAATTCAGGGAGTTGTGCCTTCGTTCAAATTGGAGCCTGTAAACAAGGGGTTGGTGCCTCCTTCCAGTTGGTTCTGGAGAATTTTAGAAGTTGGTGCTTCCAGTGGATGTAATATTCAATATATATATTAAAAATCATTTTGTGGTTTTCTCCCATTTTGGTTTCCACGTAAAACTCTTTTGTACTATGCATCAGTGTTTATATGTTTATGATATGTTAAATGCAATCATAAGTTAATGGAATTGTTGATAGCTTATTTTTTACATGTTATGGTTGAAAATGGTAAAAAGTGCTCAATACTTATTCACCCACCCCTCAATATTGGCAAATATTCCAACTGGTGACACCTCTGGACCACATTCATACAATCCTTGAATATCGTGGGCCAAAAGAATCATGTGCGTAAAATCTTCTGTATACTCGTAATTCTAGAAATATTGTTACCACGTGATCTAGAATGGAAATAATTCAAAACTCGCTAACCTTCATCATGGAAAATACATCGACAAAAAATAAAATATACCCCACGATGATAAAGAGTGTTGACAATTATGAGTTATTTTTTGGCTTGATGGATTATGCACCAACGCTCATCCTAGGATAACTACAAACAAAAATTTTGGGGCTTGATATAAATCAAGACATTCCCATGCCATGGATTAGAAAATTCAATGAGAAATAAGGAATCATTAGGTAATGAATCATTAGCCACTTGTTCTTCATTAACTCGAGGAAGTTTGAACATCAACTTAGTGATGGCCAAAGACTTCTTGGATTTCGAGGTTACAAACTCTAGGTCAAACTCTTGTAAGATGAAAATCCACTTCAATTATCCCCCCCCAATGATCTTATGTCTTATTATGTGATGCATTAGGTTGGAATATGATATAATAGTGTTCTTCCACAAAAGCATGTAATGTCGTAAGCATTGGACAACATGAACAACTTCCAATTCCAACTTTTCAACATGCAAGTATCAAAGCTCTAGATGAACAAGACCTTTGCTAAGATAATATATCACATGCTCTTTTTTTGAATTGTCCTATTGTACAAGAACCATACCAATGGTGGATTCAGAGGATTTGAAATAGAGAAAAAGGTCTCAACCATAATTAGGAGGGCTTGATAGTGGGGCCGACATCAAGGCATTCTTCCAGGAATCAAATGACCATTGTGCTTGGTCGTCCCACACAAAAGGCACACCTTTCTTCAACAGGATC